>JASPKZ010000039.1:0-302500 GCA_030220185.1 Diploptera punctata | reverse complement strand
TTATGAAGTTAGATGTAAGTTAGGTTAAGAGTCCATGCAATGCATAATAGCAATTTGAATGATATTGAAGTTTTATATTTAATTTTGGATATAAATGTGCTTTATATCGGGAGACTGTGTTCAGCTACCGCACCATTTGTTGCTTGAATAAAACTGTGTGCTGGAATATCTGCTGACGGTGCAAGTTTCCATCTACTCGATGCGACCTTTCTTTTATTTATACAGCGAACCCTGTGCAGCGTGATTTATTGCTGTGAATAATGACTTCTTGAGCAGAGAAACGAACGAGAGAGAATGAGATTGAGAAAGGTATAAGGTGTAAAGAAGAGGACGAACTAATATCGTGTGATGGAAAAGCTGTGGGGGGGGGAGAAAAAGACTTACTTTACTATTTGGTAGTCAAACAGTTCACGCCCTCCCCCTTTTTGTTAGAGGGGTTAGGTCATAAGGAAAATTTGTCTGCACAAGAAAACCATTTTGACTTGACGTTAATATCGGGGAAGTGTGATGGTATGGCGAAAATTTCATTTTTAAACATCATTAAGAGGTTTTAAAATATTTGATATGCTGTAAAACTTAAGTATACCTTTTCATAAAATACCAGCCATACTTCGCACTTTACGATATAATCAATCGATTATCTAAATATATATATACCATGAGATTATATACAAACTGTAAAATTAAAACACAAATTTATGACTGTAATTATTCTTTCTTTAATAAACAAATATTTTCAAACCGAATCTTCTTCTTCGGCTTTCCCCCACTTATAGGTTTGCCGTCTTCAGTTTCCATTTATCTCTATCATTCCAATCTCCCTCTTCCAAATTCTGATCATCCATTATAGTTCTGACGTAGGTTTTCCATTTCCATCTAGGTCTGCCACGTTTATTTCTTCCAGGGAGTGACCATTGGTATATATTTTTTGGCCATCTTTCATTTTCCATTCTTTGTACATGGCCATACTATTTAACCGAATCTAAAGAATAAATTATTCAAACAGTTTTTTTTTTTGAAAATACAAATTAGTGCTGCAATATCCCCAATGTGTAATCGATACGTCAGTATACGTTATAAGCTTCTTTTAGATAATTTTGGAAACTTGCCTTGAGTGTTTTATCGAACATAATTCGTGTAACAGCTTTGTATTTAAAATTGTTCTTTAAAATTTAGCATTATTTAATCGTACGTTAAATATTAACATGTTTTTTTATTTATATATGTTTATTTGTTTACATAGAAATTAGTTTGTAATTACTAAATAGTGAATCAATATGTCGATTATATTTCTAAGGTATTTGACTTTTATATCTTATGGAACAGACATATAACCAGAAAAAAAAAGTTACAAATATATAATATTTAATTTTAGGAAGTGATATTTTGAGGTTATTTTAATTATATTATTTTTAGTCTGATCATCTTACCTCAATATTATTTTTTTTTCGATGTTCACTATGTATTCTTCTATTCTATTGGAATAATCTATTGCTGCTTTTAGACCCTTTTCTAACAATTTCGTCTGTTCTAGGTTAAAGGTTGCTTTTGAAAAAAAAATTAACATAATTTGTGGTGGATTCTGAATTTTCTTCATTTCTGGATTTTTTCTGATGTTTGATTTTATTTGGTATATTCTTTCCCTTCCCTTTGATTTATTTAACAAATTATTTATCTTTTTCTTTTGTTTCTCAATTTTCTTTTTAATGGTTAGGTTCAAAAAAGTAAAAAAAAAATATATTTTCTATGTTTTCCCACATGATGTTTCCTAATATTTTAGACAGCTTCACTAAACTCTCTGATACACATAACTTAGATACCCGATCCCTTGAGCACAGTGTCCTATATATCCCTCCTCATCACACTACCTATTATTCGAAATCTTTTACAGTTTCTCTTGCTAGAACATGGAATTCACTTCCACCCTATGTCAGAGACTGCCAAATTTTACCATCTTTCAGAAACAAATTGAAAATAAAATTACTAACAGAAACAACTCACTAATATTACTTTTTAAGAATTAATAATGCGTTTTTGCATTATTTAATAAAAATAGACTTAGGATTTGTTAATATATTTACCTAATGCCTTGTATAAAAAGTGTAGATTAATTCATTGCAGTTTATTACTTTCTTTGTATTTTTTCTTTTCTTTTTATGTATAGTAGATTCGAGCTGTTATTCCTTTTTTTTATTCATTGTATCATTAATTTAATTTTAATTGTATTTAGTTTCATTGTATTATTAGACATTATTTTCATTATTATTCAATATGACAGATAATTAATTGTTCAATGTCTATTATTGTAATTTTTTTTTGTATTCATATGTAACATGTTTGTCCTGTTTAATATGACTATTATTGTAATTTTTTCTGTATTCATATGTAACATATGTTTGTCCTGTATAATATGACTATTATTGTAATTTTTTTTGTATTCATATGTAACATATGTTTGTTCTGGTGAGTGGAAGAGAAGGCCACATGGCCTTAACTCCACCAGGCTAAATAAATCTATTCTATTCTATATGTAACAAATATATTTCAATGTCCAGATTACTGATTATTTCATAGTGTTTATTCTTTTCTAGTTTAAGTAATTTATTTTCCAAAATGTTTGTTGTTTGTTGTTATTGTTATCCCTGACGGTTTTTCTGATGAACATGGGAACCAATTCTAATTTTAAACATAGGTTGATGAATTTAATGTCCGCTAATCTTTTAAATTTCTTCTCTCTTAATTTTAAAAACTTTTTGATTTCATATTTAGTTTCCAAAAAATAGTTATTAAAGTTCAGTTTGGAGGACGCCACCTTGTTTTTCGTTATTTATAACACAAAAATGTTGATATAAGATGATCAGACTAAAAATAATATAATACAAATATATAATTCAATAGTACTGTCACATATGAAGCTGAAGTTTGGAAATTCAACAAAAACTTATGTCAATGGAAATGGATTTCTTAAGGAGAGCAGCAGATGTTCAAAATTAAGAAAAATAAATACTGTCATATGAGAAAAAATAAATGTTAGAAATTCAATAGTATATCATATAAGATATAAGTAATTAAATTGGTATGAGCCCGTACGACGAATGCAAGAAGAAAGGTTATCCAGGAAATGATTGTAATGGTGTCCACCTGGAAGAAGAATGAAAGGAAGACCTCGAAACTAGTGGATGCAACAAATAAAATCTGGAATGAGAACAAGAGGACTGGAGGATATGGAGTGGATGGCTAGAGACGAGTGGAGAAGAAAAATGAAACCTTAGGCACAGAAAGATGTGTAAACATAAAAAATCTATAGGCCTATATAAAATATAAAATTTGACTCGTAAGCCAAGGATAAAAATATAGTGTTAATAATAATCTAGTGTTATATATATATGTAAGCTTTATGTAGTCCACCGCTGTCGTCTCGAGGTAGCGTGCTGCCTTGTGACGCAGCGGGCCCGGGTTCAATCCCCGGTCGGGGAAGTTATTCTGGGTGAGGTTTTTATAGGTTTTTTTTTTTCACCTGTAAGACAAATGTCAGGAAAACTTTAAGGTCCAAACAGTCCCCGAAATCATATGGTCATCATCATCATCATCATCATCCTTCGCCGGTGTGGAAAGCAACGGGAAGCTACCACGCCTACAAATCCCTAGTAAAGCTGCAAGCGCTATCATTATTTAAATCCAAATTAACTGATATCTTAAGTTCCACACAATGAAAACATTAACTGCATAACAACTATATACAGCATTCCATTAATAATCATCTAGGAAGCTACTTACTTTATTTTATATCATTTTAATTTTATTATATTCTATATTTTTGTTAGTATTAGCTAGTATTAGATCACATCATCATTGTATTTTGTTTAGTCTGTATTTTAATAATATCTTAAAATTGTAATATGTACGTAATTTTTGTATAATTTTACTATTCGCTGGTTGAGTGGAAGAGAAGGCCTTATGGCCTTAACTCTGCCAGCTAAAATAAATCATTTATTATTATTATTATTATTATTATTATTATATTTATTATTATTATTAAAAATAATAAAAGAATAAAATTTTAGAGAGATATAATCAATTTAAATATCTTGGATATTATCTCTCTATCTGGGATGAAAAGGATATCCCTGAAAAAGTTACTAGTTATAATAAAAGTTTAGGAATTATTAATCAAGTTATGAAACCATCCCTTGTACAAAAAAAAAACACCAGATTACGTTTATATAACACTTTGGCTAGACCAGTGTTGACCTATGGTAGTGAAGCATGGACACTAAAAAAACAACATGAAAGCAGAATAACGGCTTGTGAAATGAGATTCATGCACAGAACAGCGGGTTACACCAGATGAGATCGGAAAAGGAACACCGATATCTTAAAAGAATTGAAGATTACGCCAATTTTGGAATATATTAAACAGTACCAACTAAATTGGAAACACCATCTTGAAAGAATGAGTTCAAATCGGATCCCCAGAGCTGTTTATAATTATATACCAAGAGGACGAAGATCACTGGGCCGTCCTATGAAACGCTGGGGAGAAAATTTTCTATAGGATCGTAACAGGCCTTGGCCTAATACTTGGAAGGAAGAAGAAGAAGAAGATTATCATTATTATTATTATTATTATTATTATTATTATTATTATTATTATTATTATAAAATGCTATGATTGCAGTGAAACGCCTGCTCTCGGGCAGAATTATTATGGATAAATGGATAAGCTTTATGTAAGATTTTACTTGATTCGTTATGTATTTATGCTTTAAAAATTAAAAATGGTGATAAAATAGAGAACGGAGATATAGGCCTATTATTGTATGGATTCGCCTAATCCTATTGGCTAGGGAGAGGTGAGATAACGTAATCGTGCGAAAAGAAGTTTATTAAAGCTAGAGAAAGTGAAGAAAGTGATTGGGAGCATATAAACAGATTTGTGGTGTTAATGAAATTAACATTGCATGTAAATCCTGCTTTAATAACCATCCACCTGGGATTTGTCATTATGTTTAATGGCCATCGAGTTTTCCCATTGGGCTTCCCTGATATGAATGAGATTTAGTCAGAGAAAATTGTCATTTTTATAGTTGAGCACTGTGAATTTGTAGCTAACTAACTAACTCACTCACTGGTACTATCGAATCCGTAGGTACATGGCCGCGCGGACATAAGCTCTCCATACATCCCTATTCTGAGCCAATGTTTTCCAATCATCCCCTGTAAAATCTACTTCCCTCAAATCATAGTTCATGTTATTCTCCCACCTCATTCTTGGTCTACCATATGTCCTGCCCATTGCAGCCTACGAGACTTAACTGTTCTCATATCTGGCTTCCTATAAAGACCATGTAATTCACTGTTATACAGTCTTTCCCATTCACCTGTCTGTTCTTCTCTCTTTGGCCCAAAAATGTTTCTAAGAACTTTATTCTCAAATACTCGTAATCTCCTTTCCTCCCTTAAAGAAAGAGTCCATGTTTCGCATCCATATAATATAACTGGTAGAATAATAGTTTTATATATTTTCAGTTTAACGTATTTTTTTAAAGGAGTTGGGAAGTCAAGAGTCTCTGTAATGTATAATAACGCGCATTTCCAGATGCCTATGTTTAATTTCCTTGTGCTTCTCATTCCTGTTTGTGATTATTTTTCCTAGGTATTTGAATTCAGCCACTTCCTCAAAATTTTCCTCATTTGTCATTAGCTGTTCATTTCCATTATATAATATATTTCTAGTAAATTTGGAACGCTGTAATTATTTTGTTTATAATTAAAAAGGCATTATTGATTAGCCACGAAAGTTCACGTGGAGGAGGTTGCAAGATTCAACGAACGATTCGAGTAGATCTTAATTTAAGATCGAGTTTACTATAAGAAAATTGCCATCATCTTCTTCTTCACTTCACGGGCTAGGCAAATTGCCTGTTCCGCCTCACAGTTGTTCTGTCCATCTTTTCACTGATCTTCCTACATTCCTTAAACCTCTTGGTTTGTAGTTGAATGCTGCTCTTGGTAATCTTGAAACATTCATTCTTTCCACGTGTGTAAACCATTTCTCTCTATATTCTCTGATTTTCTCATCCAATGGATATATATTTAACTCTGTTCTTATATCTTCATTCCTTATCCGATCCAATCTTGTGCAGCCTTTTGTTCTTCTAAGGAAGTTCATTTCTGCACTTTGCATTCTACTTTGTAATTTTTTGATCATTACCCAAGTTTCGCTCCCATAAATTAATGCAGGAACTGCCAATGTTTTATAAAACTTCAATCTAGTATCTGTTCTTGTTTTATTTTTGAGAAAACAGCTTAATTTTATTCGTTAAATAGTACAAACAAATGCCACTCTTGATTTCCAAATCCTCTACATAAAGAATGTTTCGATGATTTGATTTGTCCTATATAAACATTGTCACATGTGCCACACTTTAATTTATATACACCTGATAATTTTTATTTTTTATTATGGTTTTATTGTTTTTATTATATTTTGAAAAATAGTAATAAACTGTTAAATTCTCAACTCGATTTGAATGAATCATCTTTGTTAAATTTAAAAAAATTAAATAAATTATTATTGTATTGCTTAGATCATTTGATATGTACTGTAATAGCACAATTCATAATTTGTTAACATGTCTGAAGAAGGTACAGTGTACCGAAACAGCTGTCACTGAATTATATCTTAATAAATATGAAAATCAAATAAAGCTAAGTTTTATTTTTATTTAATTAATTTTCTGTTCTTTAGCGTTCAATATTAGCTCGATTGAACTATAGAATATTGTCTCTCTCATTCGCTCTGTTTCTGATTCACTCACTCACTTTTTCCCTTTTCCCCGACTCTGCATCCTTCAAGTTACATAAATTAGTTTCGACGTGAACTAAACCCCTAATATTCATTGCGGCCAACCAATAATCCTGTCTGGTTGCCAGTAAATACGCGGGTAAACAGTATCAACAACTTGGCTGTATGAAGTGGAAACAACTTGGGTCGTAACTTTGAAAGGTACATTCTCTCTTGAGATAGTGTAATTTAATGACGTCATTTGTAAGCAGATTGCAACTTACAAAGTAATTTTGATTGAGATGAATATAATCTGTGTTAGCAAAGAGAAAAGACTAGACGTTGTGAAGGGAATTAAATTATTTTATAAAGACGAGAACACCATGTACTAAGGATTCGTGAGAGGAATTGTAATGAGGGTCTAATATCGATCCCTTGCGAGTCGATTTCTAAATAATGCAGACCTCTCATCTACCCTCGTCTTCCTTCTTCAAGTTTCATCCACCACAAATACAGCACCACTTAACCTTCGGTTACGACTGTTTGTTGGGATAAAAATGAAGCAAATTACAATTTAAAAACATCAGCAGTTTTATAACAGAACCATTTTGTATTTTAAACATGATAGTCACCTGTAAACATCAATAAATCTAAATAAATGGTCACACATAGAAATGCATTATTTAATGGAAATGGACAGCTAATGACAAATGAGGGAAATTTTGAGGAAGTAGCTGAATTCGAATACCTAGGAACAATAATCACAAGTAGGAATGAGATGCACAAAGAAATTATATTATTGGTATTAATTTTTAAAATTGAAATTAAGTTAATGCATCTAGATTAGTGTTAAAAATTATTTAATATTTATAATCAATTATGTTCATTGAAATGGGTTCAATAGCTTCCCAAAACAAGGTTCTAATCTTCTCTCTTCATCTATCAGGTGTTTCCTGTATTTTAGGGGCCGTAAATTCATTTTTCAGAGATTGATTGAGTGTATGTGTGTTTGCATGCAAGGTATGTCATATTCATATTGGTCTTTATTTTTATTTAATTCTATTTTTAGTATGTTCCTTGCCTCTGGTCCCGAGGGTGGCGGGTTCAAACCCGGCCGGAGTTGATAGATTTTTTAGGGTGAAAAAATCCACGGAGCAAATCCTCCGGAAGGGACTTTCTGCCATTAGTTCCGTGTAAGAAGATTTTCATGCTCGTAAAAGATCCTTAAGCCTGAATAAAGAGGCCTCTAATCTAAATTTACCGACTCCTTCATCCTAGAAATATCTTACTTGCCCACTAGATGTCTCATTGGTTCGGTGTGTTGACCGCATACCATTCATGACATCTTCAGAGAAATAAGCGTAACTAAATTAACTTGGTCTGATAACTCCCAACAAGGAGAAGATAAGACCCAACATTGTCCTGTTATGCCATTGTAGATGAGCTGGCGAATGTGATGAAATGGGTCTTGGTCATGAAATTCCAACCCAGAACAGTATGCACAAAAAAGCATGAACAAAACTCGATTGGTAGGACAAGTTCAAACCCGAGTCCTACCGAATAAAAGTCTCAGTTTACCGCAATAGGAATACAAATTAATAAGGAAATGTATATGAATATTGTGATGTATGCAGACGAACTTGTAATTATACAGAAGTCAGAGGATGATTTACAAAGAGTCGTTTACATGTTGAATCAATTAGGACTCTATTATCATCTCAAAGTCTCAACTTCAAAAACTAAAATTATGGCTTTTCAGGGCAAAGTGCCAGTCAGAGCAAAAATAGTAGTCAATAATGAAATAAGAACAGATAGCACACTTTAACTATCTTGGTTCAGATATAACATACAGCTACGATTGGGATATGCACAATAAATTAAACCGATATCCAATGATGTGTGGCACCATACGAAGAAACCTCCGAAAGACTCGAAGAGAAACTCAGCTTACATTTTATAAAATTATGGCTGTTCCTGTTCTTTTATATGGATCTGAATCTTGGGTACTTACAAAAAAAGATATCTCACACATTCAAGCCATTGAAATTAAATTTTTAAGATCCGTAAAAGGATGTACACGCATGGATAGATTACACAATGAATCAATAAGAAATGAACTGGAGATATTTTCAATAGTCGATAAACTAGAAGAGCACAAATACCAATGAAAAGAACGTTTAGACAGAATGGATAATACAAGATTACCCAAAAAGATCAACACCTACAAACCACATGGGAAAATATCTTTGGGACGGCCAAGGAAACGATGGACTTGAGACCGGAACAGGTCACATTGACCTAATCCTGGAAAGGAAGAAGAAGTTTTATAACAGAACAATTTTGCATTTTAAACATGGTAGTAACCTGTTTGTAATAGGACTATGTGGGTTGAATTTGTTCATCTGTATATATATATATATATATATATATACGTTATTTTGCTTTGTTTAATTTGGAATAGGCCGCTGCAAAGTTAACATAAATTATCTATACCTCTTCCAAGCTTAGTTCCAGTTGTAATAGGGGCCTAAACAAACCATACGCGTGACTGCATTTCCATTGGTCGAATAAAGGTATAATTTTAAGGGTTAAGAAAATGTAGTTCCTTCTGTAACACTCGAAATAAAGGAAATACAGTAAAACTTACTCAAACCGGAATCGCATAGGACCAGTTTTTTTCCACATTGACCAAATTTCCACATTATAAAAAACTAAAATTTATTAATAATCTTAGATTATAGGTACCGTATATGTCTTTTTACATACCTTGGATTCGTTGTAGCTCCGCTGCTGTTGAAAAGTGAGTATAGTACATATGAGCGACTTCGACGGTAACGCGCGAAAAAACAGTCCCGTTTCGTCAGCGTTAAAAATGTCTCTTAGGCGCATATTCTGAAATTAAAGTATGCAGTTTCGGTTTCCCTTCACTAACTACACTTTAGTCCACATCCTTTGATTCCCCGTAAATTTCATTCCACACTACATTGACCTAATCCTGGAAAGGAAGAAGAAGAAGAAGTTTACCAAATGTAGACACGCGCAAGGTGTTTTTCCGATTGAGGGTCTTTCCACTTTCCGGCGGTTGCCCTTTTACCAGCCGGCTGCTGTCCCTTCACATCCACATGTGTCAATCACAGAGGTAGATGATCAACAGCCAGTGTAGGGGTGACATTTGGTTAGCATGTCGAGTCCCCCAGCCGTTATAGCTGGTTCCTCAACCTGGAGCCGCTACATATAGTAGCTACCCAATTGCCTCACGATGCTGGGTGGGCACCGGTCCCATACTGGCCGAAATACCATGAGAAAATTTCTTCCCCCATGGAGACTCGAACCAGCGCAAGTCCCGTAGCTCTGCGCCAAGGCTTCCTACCTTAACCGCTCGGCTACGGCGCGGGACAAAGTAAAGTGATCCCACAACAGGCCCGGAGACCCTTGGGGTAGTAGGAGGTTAAGGCTCCCACTTTTTCTAGACAATCGGCACTTGATGTCAGCCGGGTTGTCAGCCCTGCGTGACGGCCGCCTTTACCCCCAGAGCAGGCGTGGTACTCATTTCCGTTAGAGGCTGAGTCGACCCCAGGGCCATAGTGCCGCCAGAGGGTTTGGGTCAGTTTAAAAATCCTGACCCCAACGGGTGTTTTTGATACCATTAAACTGCTCTTTTTTCTACAAATGCAGTCCAAATCCAATCATGATCAACTAATCTCTGGTAAAGGCTACAGTATGAGATGAAATTCAAATTTGTTTATGCATAATTCAAATCTTTATGTTTTCGCGAATGTCTTACGTATTTATATCGCCCATAAAGTTGACGCATTAAATTTGAATTATGGGATATTTAGTAACTGCGTTATTTTTCAGTTAGTCTCAAGTCGGCTTCAAAGAGTTTCCCTTATAATAGAATGTAAAAGTTTTTGGTCTTGAACATTACAGTGTCATTAAGAATGTTCTAATTTAAATGCAAGATTTAATGGCACAAAGCAAAGAAACGAATGTATTAGAAGTTACTCGCTCCAGTTAATTAAGAAGAATAAACTCTTTTACTCTTTTTTCTTTGTCTTCTTGGAACGACAGAAAGAAAATAGAAGACTGAATTTTCTCTTTTAAATTTACAAGGGAAATTTTGGAGCATAATTTATTAAATAAATAGAACTACTGTGAAACAAATGTACACTTTCTAAAAAAAAACTTATACTAATTTAATAAGGGAAACACAGATATAAAGGTTACTGACTGAAATAATCATCTGTTTAGGTATATTTAAGCAAGAATGAAAGTAAAATTGTAGAGTATAGAAATATAAGTACAGTCTCCTTTCAATGGGCACTGTTCTAATTCCACCATCTATATCAGTCGATACTAGTAAAATTCATGGTGATTTTCCGTTGAAGTATTAGTTCACAGTAATATAATGTACGGTTAAAAACTATAATATAGTTACCTTGTAGGTCCGTCTCCTCAACTTAAGTTCTTTTAAAACTCTGTAGGCCTTTCAGAACATCCGTTCAATCTTCAGCAGGCCAGTCTTCGCTACAACATCCAGTATGATGGTTGATGCTGCTGGTCCTTATTCTTGTTCTATCAACTGGGCATTTTCCCTCTGGCTTTCCTACAAGAAGCTTCCATGCATGTCTTTCATTCCCAATACGTGCAACATGTCCTGCCAGTAGGGGTACAGCAAACAGAATTGTACATCAGATCTCTACAAGGGGTTGACATTCCTTGTAGGTCCATCTCGTCAACTTAAGTTATTTTAAAACTCTGTAGGCCTTTCGGGACTAGTCCCATCATCAGCAGAATGCATTAGGTCCGTTCTTGTTGACCCTTGTTGAAGCAATTGTAGAGAAAGACATGCATGGAAGCTTCTTGTAGGAAATCCAGAGGGAAAATGCCCAGTTGATAGACCAAGAATAAGGACCAGCAGCATCAACCATCATACTGGATGTTGTAGCGAAGACTGGCCTGCTGAAGATTGAACGGATGTTCTGAAAGGCCTACAGAGTTTTAAAAGAACTTAAGTTGAGGAGACGGACCTTTCAAGTGAATATTCCATAATTTTATATTTTAATGTTCTTGATTAACTAGCGCTTTAACAGCTAAGGTCACTAGTGGCGTAATTCAGATATTGTAATAAGAGCTGAACAAAATTTGCTCAGAGACCTCATTTTTTAAGGCTGCAGGCTCTTTTATGTTCCATAAATGTATGACATAGGACTCACGGAAGAAACCTAGGATTTTAGGCCATGACAAATCCATCGACTCCGTGAACCTTGAAACTACAGGTTAGCATGGTAACCACATAGATACTCAGTATTTGTTCATATATTATTATTCTTCAGCATAGTATTTTATATAATTTTATAGTCGAAGAGAACTGTTCCTACATTATGACCTTATAGAAGATATTCGGACTGTTGGTCGCGGTCTTAAAGGCTTGAAGTTCTCCGATGTTTCGCCAGAAATTACGTCCGGCATCCTCAAGGGTTGGCTTGAGACCTCAAAACCACGATCAACAGCCCGGAAATCTTCTACATGGTCATAATATGAACTCCGGACGTGAAAGCCTAAATCAGTTTGTTCCTACATTATTTATTTAGAAACGTTATGACACCTCCGAATCTCTGGTAACTGTTGACAGATCCTGGGTATCTGCAGAACACAGTTCTATATGATAAGTTATTTTATATGCGACTTGTGATCGTTCGGCCAACGACGGATACCTTAATTCACGTTGAAAAGTTTGTTATAAATAACATGGGATAAATACCTCTATACCCCTCCATGGTATCTTTACCTTGTCATGGTGGAGTGGCTTGCGTGCTTAAATGATCCTGAGAGCTATACCGGCGGTAGCATCTTAAGGTTACCCATGCCAGACTGGTGGAAGATGATAAGGCAGACGAAAAAAAGTACCTTGGTCGAAGGAGTGACGATCTTTCACCGTAAAAATACAACCGTCAAGAAATGCGGTCATGGGTACAACTGGGGTAAAATTTTCCGGAGGTCAAATAATCCCGCATTCGGTTCTCCGGGCGGGGACTGCTTCAGGGAACCCATGCCAAAGGCTCAAACAGCAGGACATGTTGCGCGTATCGGGAATGAAAGAGGTGTATGGAAGATTTTTGTAGGAAAACCAGATGGAAAACGCCCAGTTGGTAGACCAAGAATGAGGTGGGAGAACAACATTAACTATGATTTGGGGAAGTAGATTATACAGGGAATGATTGGAAAGCATTAGCTCAGGATAGGGATGTATGGAGAGCTTATGTCCGCGCTGCCATGAACCTACGGATTCGATAGTGCCAGTGAGTTAGTACGTAAGTAAGTAAGTAAGTAAGGGCATGCACAGCTAAAAAATGTTTCTGGTGAGATACCAGTGAAAAACAAAGAGCTTACAATTATTTTATAAACACACTACAGTGAGTGCCATGGTTTTAAGACATATGAAGGAGGGGTATGCTGAAGCTGTTTCTTCAAGAAAGAACCATTTTAATGGGTTTCTTGTACTCTTTACTTATCACTAATGATGTCTGGTGTGTAAAAGGTGTAGAAATCCTTTAAAATGGTTCTTTCCGTAAGACACATTTTCAACGTAACCCGCCTTCATATGTCTTTAATCGTGGCACCCACTAATAGCGATTTATCTACCACAATAGGCTTTTACATAATTTATATATGTACTAATTATAATTAATATAAAATTATAGAATATTCACCTGAAAGGTCCGTCTCCTCAACTTAATTATCATTTAACTGTAGCGCTTTCGGGACTTGTCCCATCATCGGCAGGATTCAAAACTGGTGTTTCACTGAAGATCTGGTAGAGGGGGTTGCATGTATTTGGTTCGTTTTCGTTTATCAGGCTGTCGTTGTGAGCTGCTTTCATGATTTCCATCTCTTCGAGTACGTTTATCTTCGCTGGATTATTTTCTCTGTGCATTACTGTTAGGGTGTTTTCAATATTTAACATGCGATGTCCTTCATGGATAACGTGTTTTGCATAGCTTGATTTACCTTCTGCGTGAATGAAGTCTCGAAAATGTTCTTTGAATCTGATGTTAAAACTCCTGTTTGTCCTTCCTATATAAAATTTGTTGCAGTCCTTACATGTCAGTTTATAAACTCCTTTGCTGTTGAAAATGTTATTTTCTTCAATGTTATTGTTTATTATGTTGTTTAATTTGTTATTGGTTCTGTATGCTATTTTTACGTATGCACTAAAGAAAGCCGATAAAAACGTAAAAATAGCATACAGAACCAATAACAAATTAAACAACATAATAAACAATAACATTGAAGAAAATAACATTTTCAACAGCAAAGGAGTTTATAAACTGACATGTAAGGACTGCAACAAATTTTATATAGGAAGGACAAACAGGAGTTTTAACATCAGATTCAAAGAACATTTTCGAGACTTCATTCACGCAGAAGGTAAATCAAGCTATGCAAAACACGTTATCCATGAAGGACATCGCATGTTAAATATTGAAAACACCCTAACAGTAATGCACAGAGAAAATAATCCAGCGAAGATAAACGTACTCGAAGAGATGGAAATCATGAAAGCAGCTCACAACGACAGCCTGATAAACGAAAACGAACCAAATACATGCAACCCCCTCTACCAGATCTTCAGTGAAACACCAGTTTTGAATCCTACCGATGATGGGACAAGTCCCGAAAGCGCTACAGTTAAATGATAATTAAGTTGAGGAGACGGACCTTTCAGGTGAATATTCTATAATTTTATATTAATTTTGAATAAACCTCAACGGAACACATCATGAATCTTATATAAAAGTTAATTATATTTGAAGCAATATTTCATATCCATATATTGAGTTATCGTAGGTCTATTCGTGTATTTTCATATGTATTGCAATGAGTGATTTTCAAATTATCGATAAATTTGCGAGTCGTGAGTTTATCTAGAGGATTTTGAAATCAAGAGTAGTAGCATTTGTTAGGACTATTTAACGAATAAAATTAAGCTGTTTAATCACAAATCATTATTTAAATATACTTATTTTAAAATATTTATATATTTAATGTAAACGACGATTTTTGAAAACAAATGATAAATGTTTGGTTATGTTTCATTTGTTCATCACTGTAACTTGATCATATAATTTATTGCCAAATAGGATCGCAATATTGTAAGAATTCACCCTAGTGGCGGAATAATGAAACACATAAAACTGTATATTACAACCAACATTATAGGTTATTGATTTACTTTTTTAGTAAAAAACCCAGTAATATCAAAGAATCTGTTCATTATTTGTTATATTCAATGTATTTGTAGAAAATAATGATCTGACCTGTTCAGAAAAAAAGCTGATAAAGAGGAGTCGACAAAGAGTGAAGTGAAACACGACTGTCATTGGTTGTAAAACAGAATTCATTGAAACGTGATTGGTCATTGACTACTATTTGGGGCATGAGTTATATAGTCATTGTAAACATCAATGATCGTAAGTCAATTTACAGTGAAGAGTAAAAGCATAGATATGGGGCTAATCACGGTTATTTGATAAATCTTTATGACTTAAATTTCATGTAGAATGTGAAATTATAATGACTCTCGTCATCCCAATTTCTCTCAAAACAACATTAAACTGAAAATACGAGTATATAAAACTGTAATTCTCCCAGTTATATTGTATGGATGCGAAACATGGACTCTTACTTTAAGTAAAGAGAAAACATTACGTGTATTTGAGAATAATTTTGGACTAAGAACATTTTTGGACCAAATAGAGATGAGCGGGCAGGCGAATGGACAAGACTTACATGACAGTGAGCTACATGATCTTTATAGGAAACCGGATGTAATAAGATGAGAAGTATCGTATACTGCGATGGATAGGACACGTGGCACGAATGGGGAATGGTAGAGGGACATAGAAGCTTATTGTAGGAAAGCCAGAGTAAAAACGCCTAGTTGGTAGACCAATAATGAGGTGCGAGAATAGCATTAACAATTATGAAGAAGTAAATTACACAGGCGATGATTGGAAAACATTAGCTCAGGATAGAGATTAGTGTACAGCTTATGTCTGCGAGGCCATGAACCTACGGATCCAATAGTGCCAGTGAGTTAGTTAGTGTGAAGTGAGTTAAACAACCCTTGTGTTATAATATGCATTCTGGTAGCAACTAGATTTATTTGTTCATTTAATTTAGTTTGACTATTTAACTCCCCCAAATGGGAGTCAATGACCAATCACATTTCAATGATTTTTGTTTTACAACCAATCACAGTCGTGTTTCGCCTAAAATTTACCAACTAAAGTTTATCATAATAAAGAAAGCACCTCCTTTTTAACATTCTGAATAGGTCATAGCATTATTTTGCAGTACTGACCCTCTTTTGAAATACGACTACGAGATTGTATATATAGTGCATGGATGTCAACAGAAAGCGCATGCGATAGATAATATAAAAAACATTTGTAACAATTGATTATGCCACAAAAAAAAAAGAAACCACTGTTTGGAGTTTCTTAAACGGATTATTTTCCAGGAAATGACGTTACAGAAAAATATAATTGACATATTTACATCACAGGACCTCAGAAATTAATTAATACCTATAACGTTGGTTATACATTTCTCCACTAGGGTGCATTCTTACAACATTGTGATCTTTTGGCAATAAATAATATTATGATCTGGTTGCAGTTATGAACAAAAGAAACAAATGAAGCATACCAATCGTTTCTCATTTGTTTTCAAACATCGCCGTTTACATTAAATATATAAATATTTGAAAATAACTATAGTTAAATAATGATTTGTGAGTAAACAGCTTAATTTTATTCGTTAAATAGTCCTAACAAATGCTATTCTTGATTTCCAAATTCTATACATAAATTCACTCCTCACTTCGTGAGTTGTGAATTTTTCGATATTTGGAAATTACTCGTGGCATTACTTACGATAAATTAATTGTTTTAAGATATAAGAAAGGAATTTCTGAAGTTTACCATATATTTCAATAAGAAAATTTGCAGCTTAGCATAATTTATCCGCTAAGCAATTTATGATTAAGAGGGAAGATAAAAAAAAACATGGACGTTATGCAAGTATTTGTTTATTTTTTTTTTTACAGTCTGAAATCTCATTATCAGAAACTATGTTGGTTTTCTGTTAGAATTTAATTTAGAAAAGCAAATTTAAAAGTTTTTTTTCTTTCTTTCAGTGTTACATTTAATTTTAGTGGTGTAACGCTGAGTTGGTTTACAGCGGTGGGAGAGTGTAATGGGAAAATTGGTGCGTTCAAGTGTGACGTAGCTGGAGGTGAGAAACTTTACAACACTCTGGTGCTACAGTATTAGCTTGTTTGCTTAACCTCTTTACCTGTTTAGGGGAAGTACTCGAAACGCACCCTCATTTCTTAAAATTATGTTTCATCTTCAAATAAACATGATTAGTTTTATGTAATTGATTGAATTATCTGTGATACTTCCTTCTGATTCTGATTAGTGCTTAAAAAATATAACTCTGATATATAGTTGTATAATTGCACTCTCTCCTCTCTCTCTCTCTCTCTCTCTCTGTCTCTCTCTCTCTCTCTCTCTCTCTCTCTCTCTCTCTCTCTCTCTCTCTATCACAAGAGGTATCATTATTTTGTAAAATAGGTCAGTGACTTCTACAAGAACAATTACTAAAGGTTTTATATATACGTTCGCGTTTTCACTAGTTTCCCGACGAAAATATTGGAAAGGTTATATAGAAAGAATGGAAGACCGATTTACAAAAAAGAGCTAAAGAAGATAGAGAATGCACGGGAGAAGAACAAGAGGAAGACCAGCCAAGACATGGAGAGTGGTTGCACATCCAATACGTCTTCCTCCGAGGAGTGATTTTCGAAATAAACAGGATGAAAATCCTACAAATTATGAATAAGAAGAAGATACACCAGGTACTACATAACTTCAACTGTGATTTACAATGAATTTTTAGAAGTATTGAAATAAGTTTACAATTTGCTGATGATTAACTGGTTTTAGCGCAAGACAAATTTGATATAGAATTCATGATAATAAAAGGTGAAAAACACATATAAATCATGGAGTCTCACAGCAAATTTACAAAAAAACAGAATATTTGGCAATAAATAGCAATCAAAGAGAAAATTTAATATTGGAAGAAGGAATTCAAATAAAGCAAGTGAAACAAACTAAACATTTGGGAATAATTGAAGGTATAGGCAAAGAGAACATAAAACATAGAATTGAATTGAGTAGCAAAATAATATCATCGATAAATTCCATATGGTGGGATAAGCATATTTGGAAATACACAAAAAAGAAAATGTGTTGATAAAACATTGGTGGAATCTATTGCAGTGTATTGAAGTGAGGTATGGACAATCGATAAGTAACTACAAGAATAGACTAATAGCTATAGAAATGGATTATTTACGCAGAAGTGCCAGGAAGGCAAAGTTAGAACATGTCACAAACAAGGAAATTCGAAACATAATGGAAGCATAATTGAAAGAATTGAGGAGAAGGAATTAAAATGGTTAGGACGTATTTTAAGAATGGAAGATGAGCGATGGCCGGAACTACTGTATCAATGGCAACCGAGCAGAAAGAAGAAAATAGGGAGATCAAAATTAACATGGAAGGAAAGCATGAAGATAGTAATGCAAGCAAGAGGGCTAAATAGCATTGAAGATGCCCAAGACCGTAGGTTTTGGCGATTTGGCACTGGAAGACGCCTGCAGCTGTGAAAACCCGAAGATAGAGATTGAAAGACGTTAACGCATGAATGTAATCAACACCTTGTTTTGATTGAATTGCAAGTTCAAGGCAAGAGTAACAATTGTGTAATAACAGTTTATACGTACTTACGATCAATTCGCGTGCATATAAGTCATGACGAAGCTGAAGTCAGATATTTGTTTGCAAGAGAAACAGGAACAGGTTCCTCAAGGTGACATTTGCAGAAGTAACAATACAATATCATTACCAGCCCACTGGAATGCATTCACAGCATCCCACTCGCCTATTGGGCGTCAGCTGTAAACTTATTTTCCTACATTTTAGTAAGAATACTCTCCTTTCAGCATCCCTGTCAATTTTATTTTGTCACATTTGTACTATATTCTTATTTTGGCACATTAATTTGAATCCCCAGCTTCGTATATATATATATATATATATATATATATATATATATATATATATTTTATTTGAACTACTTCCTTGATACATGATAACTAGGGCTGAAAAAAGTATGGGTTACAGGCTAGGCAGCTTCGTACTTAGACCGATGTGTTTACAAACTGTACGTTGTCACGCGCTACACGGGACAGAATTCTAGTACAGTCCGCTTTGTGTAGGAATGGACTCATCTTTGCACAATTTTCTTTTTGGCATTCTGATACAACCAGGTTCTTCCGATATTGCATTTAACTATAAAGTGGCTTTCAATCATTATATTTTAGACCATTTATTATTTATTATATACAACTTTTCTCATTAGAGGATTGCCTCAAGGACAAAGTGATACAGACAATTAATTTTTGGAATTGATGAAATGCATTCTGTAAATGCATAAAAAAAATTTCAAATTCTAGGCCTAATTGAAGTATACATATTATAAAGTAGACATTTTGTAAAGATGGTTTCTTAAAATTGAAATTGATCCTCTAATGGCAGCGATGGTAATTTTAGAAAGATGCACCCTGTCCAAATCTAAGGAATTCCAAAATTTAGCTATGAATCCTGGTATAGTACCTCTTGCCCCGATCATCAATCCTGTGTCAGTTATACTATCTAATTGGTATTTATCATAAGTAATGCCACGAGTGATTTCCAAATTATCGATAAATTCACGACTCACGAAGTGAGGAGTGAATTTATCTAGAGAATTTGGAAATCAAGAGTGGCATTTGTTAGGACTATTTAACGAATAAAATAAAGCTGTTTACTCACAAATCATTATTTAACTACAGTTATTTAAAAATATTTTTATATTTAAAGTAAACGGTGATGTTTGAAAACTAATGAGAAACGATAGGTAGCCTACGCTTCTACTGCTTCTTTTGTTTATCACTGCAACCAGATCATACTATTTATTGCCAAAGGAACGCAATATTGTAAGAATGCTCTCTAGTGGAGAAAAAATGAAACACATCAATCTGTATATTAATTCATTTTTGATGTCGTATACATTTAAGAAAGTGCAAACAGTGGTTTCTTTTTTTGGTGGTATAATCAATTGCTACAAATGTTGACATGTAAGCACTATTATATACAATCTGGTAGCCGTATTTGTTATAGGCTCAGTCACTGCAAAATAACGGTCAGACCTGTTCAGAATATTAAAAAGGAGGAGCTTTGCTTAATATATGATAATCCTAACGTTGATAATTATTTCGTGAAACACGTCTCTGATTGGTTGTAATACAGAAATCATTGAAACGTGATTGGTCATTGACTCCCATTTGGGGCATGAGTTAAATAGTCTTTGTAATCGTCAATTGTTGGCTCATCTATGGCTTTATTTTCACAGTCAACTACCTCAGGTTGGCCACTATGAGTCTCAAAACGAATTGTGGGATCTAATATACCAATTTTAGAAGATGGTCTAAATGCAATAATATATATTCGTCTGTTACTTCCATTGGTGGCCACACCATGAACTTCCTCATAAACTGTGTATACAAGAAAAGAGTGACAAATAGGTAACATGAATGAAAAGATTAAATTCACAAAGGCACAATCCAAACATTAAAATATTCTTTACTTTACTCTACTTATATCCCGGAGGCCACTAAATTTAGGAGGTGTAATGTCCCACGGGTTATTATGAAGTTAGTTTGAAACTCTCTTCAAGCTTTATTCTTCGTCCACAAGGACTGCCACTGTGCATTTCCCACCATATAAAAAACTCTAAAGAAAATGTAACGTTAAACATTCTTTAAATTAATTACTAGATTTTTGTAAATATAAAAGACTTTACCCTGACTATATAACTCATGCCCCAAATGAGAGTCAATGACCAATCACATTTTCAATTATTTTTTATTTACAACCAATCACAGTCGTGTTTCGCCTCGAATTTATCAACCTAAGTTTATCATACTAAAGGAAGCTCCTACTTTTTAACATTCTGAATAGCTCATAGCATTATTTTGCAGTGATTGACTCCCTAAGAAATACGGCTACCACATTGTATATACAGTGCTCGAATGTCAGCAGAGAGGGCATGCGGGAGATAATATAAAAACATTTGTAGCAATTGATTATTTCTAAAAAAAAAAGCACTGTTTGCACTTTCTTAAATGAATTATTTTCCAGGAAATCACGTTGCAGAAAAATATAATTGACATATTTACATCATAGAACATCAGAAATTAATTAATACCTTCATAGTAGTTGTAGTATTCAAATGTTCTGAAGCTCTTGATTTGTCATCATTCGTTTGTTAATACATATAATGTTTGTTATAAATTTCTCCATTAGGGTGCATTCTTACAATATTGGGATCCTTTGGCAGTAGATAATATGATCTGGTTGCAGTGATGAACAAAAGAAGCAAATAAAGCGAACCAATCGTTTCTCATTTGTTTTCAAACATAGCCGTTTACATTAAATACATAAATAATTTAAAATAACTATATTTAAATAATGATTTGTGAGTAAAAAGCTTAGTTTTGTTCGTTAAATAGTCCTAACAAATTCCACTATGACGATCAATTAAACTAAAAACTTAAAAAAATAAATAATAGTTTAAAAATACTAAAACAACACGCTTTATTAGAAAACCAAACTAAAAAATAAGAAATAAATAATAGTTTAAAAAAGCTAAAACAACACGCTGTATTAGAAAACCGAACTAAAAAATGAAAAATAATTTTAATTTCCAACACGCTTGGGATAAAATTAAAGTCGTCAACCAAAAAATCATCACCAACACATAAATCTAGAGTTATCTACAAAAAAAATAATTTTACCATCAAAAGCATGGGGCTCTTTTTATGGTTTTTACGTTTTCTTCTTAGAGATTTTACTTTTACCAATATCCGTTTATTATCAAATATGTTAATTGATATAGAGTACCCCACGCTTTTGATGGTAAACTTATTTTTTTGTAGATAACTCTAGTTTTATTCTATATGTGTTGGAGATGATTTTTTTGTTGACCACTATAATTTTATACCAAGCGTGTTGGAAATTAAAATTACTTTTCATTTTTTAGTTCGGTTTTCTAATAAAGCGTGTTGTTTTAGTTTTTTGAAACTACTATTTATGACATCTATTATTGAGCCGAGGTACCACAGAATTATCCATAAATGAGAAGACATTGTAATTTTTGTATTAATATCTTCACGCACTTTACATTTTAATTAATAATTACGCGTGATGTTGTCTTAGAAACCTCTTTAGCGACACCTGTATTACATTTCCATATTCAGATTTCTCACGTTTCTGCTTCTTAATGCGTTAGATTAAAACTTCTGTGAAAGAAAACGCGAGAGAAAAGGAATGATGAATTTAACTTTCACAGGTTTACATCTAAATTAACATCTTTGTACATTTTGCTTAGCAAATTCAATTAACATTCATCAAGGATGTCCAAAAGAAGTTATTAAAGATGATATGTTACATTAGTGGTGATAAAATAACAAGTGAAGGAGTTTATTAACATTTTTTCTTAAGAAAGAAAATACATTAATATTTACGTTATACACGTGCCTGTTTGGCCGTACGTTCATTTTTTTCCACGAATAAAAATAGAACAGTGGAATATTTTAAGTATTTGGGATCAATAAATAAAAAAAAAAGATGAATTATGTATAAGGCGAGAGGTTAACTGCTTTAATGGATTGAAAAATAATTATATTCAAAATTTTGCTTTTTTTTTAACACGAATGAATAATGAATTAAGATTTTACGTGAAGTGTTGAGTTTGAGATATAATAATAATTGTATTGTAAGCCCATGTTTTCCCTTTACAGAGATTTAGGCGCTCTCCCCCTATAGGGAATCATTTGAACCATTAGTAAAGTTACACTTGTTTTCGTATAGATGTCATTTCTGAGTGGTCCGTGGTCAGCGTTCCGCCTCATACTGACATCCAGGAAACCAAGATAGTACTAGGACGGCAAAATTCGGTAAATTTTACTTAGAGGTCTTTTCATTCAGACATAAGGATTTTTTACGAGCCTGAAAATCTTCAGATTCGGGACCCACGGCTTAAAGTCCCTCCCGGAGGACTTGCTCCTTGGATTTTTCCGTCCTAAAAATCCATCGTCCCCGGGCCGGGTTTGAACCCGCGACCCTCGGGACCAGAGGCAAGGAGCATAACCACTAGTCCACCGCGGCCGATAATAATAATAATAATAATAATAATAATAATAATAATAATAATAATAATAATAATAATAATAATAATAATAATAATCCATCCATAGTAGTTCTGCCCGAAGGCAGGTCCTTCACTGCAATCATAGCATTTTCATGTTATGCTTGCAGCTTTACTAGGGAATTATGTAGGTGTGGTAGCTTCCTGTTGCTTTCCACACCGGTGAAGGATGATGGTGATGATGATAATGATAAGGATGATGATGATGAAAATGATGGCCATATGATTTCGGGGACCGTTTGGGCCTTAAAGTTTTCCTGACATTTGTCTTACAGGTGAGGAAAAACCCCGATAAAAACCTCACCCAGAAAAACTGCCCCGACCGGGGATCGAACCCGGGCCCGCTGCGTGACAAGGCAGCACGCTACCTCGAGACCACATCGGTGGACTAATAATAATTCTTCTTCTTCTTCCTTCCAAGTATTAGGCCAAGGCCTGTTACGATCCTATAGAAAAATTTTCCCTCCAGCGTTTGAGGGAAATTCTCGTATAATAATAATAATAATAATAATAATAATAATAATAATAATAATAATAATAATCTTCCGAATGCAGTATTGGGTTATGATGCCCGTTCTGCGACTACAATAACTGAAATAATAATAATAATAATAATATAATAATATAATAATAATAATAATAATAATAATAATAATAATAATAATAATAATAATAATTGTTGTTTCAATTTGAGAATTTTCCTTATCATTGAAGGGGTTTCTCCAATCAGTCTTAGCAATTAACATGAATTAAAATTAAATAAGTGTAAATGACTACGGACTTATAAACTATCAGTTTGCAACAAACATTCACGAATTTCCCTTAATTAAAGTTCTCCATCGTTCTCTGACCTCTGTGTCTTCATCTGTTACACCAGATTACCTCATTGAATTTTGATTGTTGTTCTTTTAGATTGTTCTTGGTCTTCCTTTTCTGTTCCTTCTTTCAGTTTTCCATGCATAGACAGCCTTTAGTAGTCTTCCATCCTGCATTCTTTTTACGTGTCCATACCATTTTAGTCCCCTGTGTTCAGTCTCATTCTTTGTATTTCTTTCTGCATTCATCCATTTTCTAATTACTGTATTTCTAATTTTTTCCAGTCTAGATTTTCTGGCAGCCCTTCTCCAAAAATCCATTTAAACTGAAGTTATCCTGTTGACATGTTGTCTCATTGTCCGAGCTTTTGATCCATATAACATTATACTTAATTATGGCATTTCATGGGAAGGACCCCATACAAAGTAAAATCTGTCTCCAGAATAAAATTTTAGAGAGATCTAATCAATTTAAATATCTTGGATATTATCTCTCTATCTGGGATGAAAAGGATATCCCTGAAAAAGTTACTAGTTATAATAAAAGTTTAGGAATTATTAATCAAGTTATGAAACCATCCCTTGTACAAAAAAACACCAGATTACGTTTATATAACACTTTGGCTAGACCAGTGTTGACCTATGGTAGTGAAGCATGGACACTAAAAAAACAACATGAAAGCAGAATAACGGCTTGTGAAATGAGATTCATGCGCAGAACAGCGAGTTACACCAGATGGGATCGGAAAAGGAACACCGATATCTTAAAAGAATTGAAGACTACGCCAATTTTTGAATATATTAAACATACGCTGGAGGGAAAATTTGCTATAGGATCGTAACAGGCTTTGGCCTAATACTTGGAAGGAAGAAGAAGAAGAACATTATACTTTCTAGTATGGATTTATAAATTAGTTGTTTTGTTCTGTTAATGATGTTTTTACTCCATAAGATAGAGTTTAACATTCCTATGGTTTTTCTATTCCATTACCAATCCTTTTTGCTATTTCTTTATTTGATGTTCCATCTTACTCTATAATTGATCCCAAATAACAGAAACTATCGCTTTTCTTTATCTTTACCCCATCAATACATAATTCATCTGGGTCATTTGTTAAATATAATAATAATAATAATAATAATAATAATAATAATAATAATAATAATAATAATAATAATAAGCATCATCATCATCAGAATGTTGGACGATCACTAAAAGACAAGAACAAAGATTGGAAGCAGCTGAGATGAGATTTTTAAGAAATATAGAATGATATACTCTGCTGGATAAGAAAAGAAATGCAGATATAAGAAAGGAACTAAATATTTTCAAACTTACAGACCGAATTATTAAATATTGGAACGACTGGAAAGAACATATTGACAGAATGCCAGAAGAAAGATTTCCAAAATTATTGCTAAACTATAAACCGCACGGAAGGAGAAATGCTGGACGCCCACACAGAAGATTTATTTTTGCTGGCAGAGTTACGGCCATAAGGCCTTCTCTTCCACTCGACCAGCGAATAGTAAAATTATACAAAAATTATAGATTTATTACAATTCTCCGATTTCGGGTCTTTCCACTTTTCAGCGGTTGCCCTTTTACCAGCCGGCTGCTAGCCCTTCACATCCGATCCTCCGATTGAGGGTCTTTCCACTTTTCAGCGGTTGCCCTTTTACCAGCCGGCTGCTGGCCCTTCACATCCACATGTGTCAATCACAGAGGTAGATGATCAACAGCCAGTGTAGGGGTGACATGTGGTTAGCATGTCGAGTCCCCTAGCCGTTATAGCTGGTTCATCAACCTGGAGCCGCTACTTATTGTAGCTACCCAATTGCCTCACGATGCTGGGTGGGCACCGGTCTCATACTGGCCGAAATACCATGAGAAAATGTCTTCCCCCATGGAGACTCGAACCAGCGCAAGTCCCGTAGCTCTGCGCCAAGGCTTCCTACCTTAACCGCTCGGCTACAGCGCGGGACCCTTCACATACACATGTGTCTATCACAGACGTAGATGATCAACAGCCAGTGTAGGGGTGACATGTGGTTAGCATGTCGAGTCCCCCAGCCGTTATAGCTGGTTCCTCAACCTGGAGCCGCTACTTATTGTAGCTACCCAATTGCCTCATGATGCTGGGTGGGCACCGGTCTCATACTGGCCGAAATACCATGAGAAAATTTCTTCCCCCATGGAGACTCGAACCAGCGCAAGTCCCGTAGCTCTGCGCCAAGGCTTCCTACCTTAACCGCTCGGCTACGGCGCGGGACTATTACAATTCTAAGATGTTATTAAAATATAGACCATAGAAAATATATAATTAGATCGTAGTGATTCATTTCCAAGGTCGTATAATTTATCTAATTCTGTTTCTTTTCTTATTTATTCTGCTTTGAAATATTTTAAAAAGCAGCACTAAAGGAAGTTACAAATGGTAATTGAAGCAGTGTGGAACATATGTAGATATCAAGACAAGGAATGTGCTGTTCTTTGTTTTTGCTTACGTAAACCTCGATATTGCTTATTCCATTTCGTAGGACATTTTCTTTGTCTCACCAGCACACTAAGCCATGGAATTTCCATGCCAGTTGTATTTTCTTCCCAAATGTGAATCTGATATGGTGAGCTATTTTAAAAATATCAGCTTCTATCCCTGGTGAAAATGTTACGTATACTATTGTATTTTTATTGAATATTGGAATTACAAAACTGATAAAGTTGTTTGAAATAGGGAATATTTGTATCTGTCTGGATAAGATACAAATCTCTTCAGCTGCAATATAAGATGATATTTACAATATTCCACTTTTTTTTGTGATTCTTCGAAGTTCGAAACAATATGTTGAAAATCTGCAGTTCCTTGAAGATATTGTTGGATTTTTTCTTCTTCTTTCTTCTTCTTCACTTCCTGGTTTAGGCAAGAGTTGCCTGTTCCGTCTTCACTAATAGATCTAAGACCATCTCTTCCGAGGACGTCCGACATCTCTTCTTCCACTTGGAAAATAATGGAAGATTTTATTTGGTAATATTCTTTCTTCCATTCTTTCTACATGTTCTTTCCACTGTATCTTGTTGTTAAATATGTTTTATGGAGTAGATCTGCAGTTCTTCACGGATATCCTCGTTTCTTATCTGGTCCATCCTAGTGCAGCCTTTTACTCTTCTTAAAAATTTCATCTCGGCTGCTTGGATTTTACTTTCTTGTTTGGTAGTGGTAATCCAAGATTCACTCCCATACAATTTTTGGATTTTTTTAGAAAACAAATTACTTTCTTCGTTGATTTATACATCATTGAACGAATTCATAGTCGTGTACTGCAGTTAAACACGTTTCATAATTGAGAGATTCAGACCAAAAGTAGACCAAGTCCATATTTTATTTTCTTGAACTATTTAACTCATGCCTCAAATGAGGGTCAATGACCAATCACGTTTCAATGGATTTAGTTTTACAACCAATCACAGTCTTTTTCACCTCGATTTTATCACTTCGTGAGTCGTGAATTTATCGATAATTTTTAAATCTGTAGCATTTGTTAGGACTATTTAACGAATAAAATTAAGCTGTTTACTCACAAATCATTATTTAAATATAGTTATTTTAAATTATTTATATATTTAATGTAAACGGCGATGTTTGAAAACAATTGAGAAACGATTGGTACGCTTCATTTGCTTCTTTTGTTCGTCACTGCAACCAGATCATATTATTTATTGCCAAAGGAACGCAATATTGTAAGAATTCATTCTAGTGGAGAAAAAATGAAACACATCAGACTGTATATTAAATCATTTCTGATGTCCTATGATGTAAATATGACAATTATATTTTCCTGGAAAAAATACATTTAAGAAAGTGCAAACAGTGGTTTCTCTTTTTGGTGGTATAATCAATTGCTACAAATGTTTTTATATTAACTCCCGCATGCGGTATGTGTTGACATTCATGCACTATATATACAATTTGGTAGCCGTATTTCTTAGTGAGTCAGTCACTGCAAAATAATGCTATGACCTATTCAGAATGTTAAAAAGGAGGTGCTTCCTTTATTAAGATAAACTTTAGTTGGTAAATTCTAGGCGAAACACGACTGTGATTGGTTGTAAATAAATCATTGTAACGTGATTGGTCATTGACTCCCATTTGGGGTATGAGTTAAATGGTCAGTTTAATTTTATCACTTTAAAATCAAGTTCCTCCTTTTTAACATTCTGAATAGGCCAGAGCATTATTTTGCAGTGACTGATTCTCTAAGAAATACGTCTACCATATTGTATATGTAGTGCACGAATGTAAACAGACACTGCTTGCGGTGTTATAATAGAAAAAAACATTCGTAGTAATTGATTATCATCCATGCAAGTATTAGGCCGTGTGGCCTGTTACGGTCTCAAAGAGGAATTTTCCATCCAGCGCTTTTTTGGACGTCCCAGCGATCTTTTGCCTTGGGGGCAGCAACAAAGCATCGCCTTTGGAATTCTATGAGACGGCATTCGTTGAAGATGGGCTTTCCAGTTGTTGTGGTAGTTTTGTATATGGTGAAGAATGGGTTTTACATCCAACTCTTCCATAATTTCATGATTTCTTTTATGGTTCCACTTTGTATAGCCTGCTGTACGGCACATAAATCGCATCTCATTTGCTGTTATTCGGCTTTCATATCTTCTTAGTATTGTCCATGCTTCACCACCGTATCGCAATACGGGTGTTGCGAGAACCTTATATATATATATATATATATATATATATATATATTTATTTATTTATTTATTTATTTATTTATTTATATCGGGCCTCCAATATAAACCCGGACCGGCCTCACGGGGTTTCACCCGTCAGGCAGCGCTCTCTCCTCGTCCGCATTTCACTCTGCCAGCCGCTCGTCCTTGAACTAGTCAGTTTACTATCGTTCGACAAGATGAGACGTCAGCTGACATTAGAGCAGCGCATTTATGTGTGTAAATGTTATTATAAATACGAATCAGCTCGTCGCGTTCGCGAGGAATTTATTCGGAACTTCCCTGGACAATTACCTCCTTCCAGATCGACAATCCACGACCTTGTGACTAAATTTGGGACCACAGGTTCAGTGCAAAATAAGAAACACTCGCTCCCCAGATCTAACAGTGTGTGATTTTTATTTGTGGGGTAGCCTGAAAGACAAAGTGTACAAAACAAATCCGCACACATTGGAAGAACTGAAGAACAACATAAGAAATGAAATCAGAAACTTGACAGTGCCCGAACTACAGCGTGTCAATCTAAATGTGTTTACTCGGTATAATGCCTGTTTAACTGCGGGAGGACAACATTTCCAGCATTTTCTATAAGGTAAGAAACAGTTCAAGGACGGGTGGCAGGCAGGGTAAATTGCGGGAGGAAGAGACAGCACTGCGTGCCGGGCGAAACTCCGTAAGGCCGGTCCGGTTTTATATTGGAAGCCCGTTATATATATATATATATATATATATCAATGGAAAATTAATAATCTCTTTAACTAATTAATATATTTTATGATCTTTCTTAATTATGTCTATCTTTACCAAACTATTTTTTCCTAAATATTAATCTTCGTTTTACATGGTAAAAAATTTGCAATAAGTTTATATGTTCGAAGCTTCCTTGTAGATTTTAAACCTGGCACAAAAACTACGTTGCGTGTTCTAGTGTGCAAAAACACGTGTGTTGGAAAATTATACCGTTTATGCGGATGTTGAACTCTTATTATTTTTTTCATCATGATGATTCATTCACGTCCATTCTGTCCACTTCCTTGAACATTAGTGTTATAGCTAAGTTGAAAAAAATAGATTTGCATGAAATATAAAATCAACTATTTAAACATGTCTTACAAGTACATTACATAACGTAGCTAATCATTTGAGTTCAAAGCTTTACGTTTTATTAAACTCTTCTTCTTCTTCTTCTTCTTCTTCTTCTTCTTAATTTGTAGGATTTCATCGTGTTTATTTCCAAAATCTATGGCTAGAGCATGGAACTCACTTCCCAGTAATGTCAGGGACCGTCAATCGCTATCATTATTTAAATCCAAATTAACTGATATCTTAAGTTCGACACAATGAAAACATTAACTGCATAACAACTATATACAGCATTCCATTAATAATCATCTAGGAAAATACTTACTTTATTTTATGTCATCTTAATTGTATTATATTCTATGTTTTTGTTAGTATTAGCTAGTATTAGATTACATCATCATTGTATTTTGTTTAGTCTGTATTTTAATAATATCTTCATCATCATCATCTTCATTCATGGATTAGGTCTGTTGACCCGTTCCGACTTCAGCCCATCTCTTTCTAGGTCTGCCCACATCTCGGGTGCCTTTAGGTTTGTATTTTGTTATTTGTTTTGGATATCTATCTTCATTCATTCTGTCTATGTGTTGCTTCCATTTTTGTCTATATGTATCCATTTTATCAGTTATTGCAAATATTTCAAGTTCCTGTCTTATTTCTGTGTTCTTGATTCTGTCTTCCTTAGTGCACCCTTTAACAGATCTCAAAAATTTCATTTCTGCCGCCGTTATCCTACTTAGGTCTTGTTTTTTATGTATCCAGGCTTCTGAACCATAGAGCAATACCGGTACTGCCAACATTTTATAAAATTTCAGTTGGGTCTCTCTTCTTGTTTAATAATATCTTAAAATTGTAATATGTACGTAATTTTTGTATAATTTTACTATTCGCTGGTTGAGTGGAAGAGAAGGCCTTATGGCCTTAACTCTGCCAGCTAAAATAAATCATTATTATTATTTAAAAAAATCACTCCTCGGAGGAAGACGTACTAAATGTGCATTCACTGTCTATCCATCTCTTGGCAGGTCTTCCTCTTGTTCTTCTCCCGTCCATTGGTCTATCTTCTTTAGCTCTTTTTATAAGCCGGTTTTCTTCCATTCTTTCTATATGACTCTTCCAATATTTTCGTCTATCTATAATAAATTTGGTTATGTCTTGAATATGACATTTGTCCCTAATTTCTGTGTTGTGTATTTTATCAAATAATGTTTTCCTCTGAATAGTTTTTAAGATTTTAATTTCACATATGTTTATTATTTGTTTAGTTATAGTTGTATCAGCCCTAGTTTCTGATTCTTATACGATAACTGGTCGAAATATCGTTTCGTATATGCGCGTTTTGCTTTCTATTGGCATATTATGTTTGTTGCGCCAAATTAAATCATTCATATATCCTGATATTTGTGCTGCTTTATCAGTTTGTTTATTTAATTATTTGATCAAATTTTTAATGTTTGTTGTTAATACACCTAAATAATTAAATTCTGATACTTGTTCTATCATTTTTCTTTTCACTTATAATTTTTCATCTCATTGGTTCTTTTGATATTGTTAAGCATTTTGTCTTATTCGTATTAATTTCCATATTGTATTTTTTGGCATTTATTTTAAATTGATGTAAAGATCTTTGTAAATTATCTTCAGATTCTGAAAGGAGAACGACATCGTCTGCGTAACATATTAAGTGAAATCTAGTGTTTCCCATTTTATAACCCAAACGTGGTGGTATGTTTTCAATAATTGTATCCATTATCTCGTGCCCTCAGGGGTCCTCATCTAGGGGATATGTGGATGGCGACCACAAGGTGCCCAAGCTGTGCAAAACATGTCTTCCACTTACTTGTGTTTTGCACTCTTTTAACTTTACTATCTAACCTCTCTTGGTTAACTTTTGTTTTTTCGACCCCGACGCTATTAGGGCATCCGAGGGCTAGGGAGTCTTTCCTTTCTTCCATTTCTTCTTTCCTTTATTTTCTTTCCTTCTCCAGAAAAGCCTGACCAGAGGCTATAAGATGGTAGCCCATCACTGGTCTAGCCTTCCTTTGGCCAGCAACCAATCGAAGGGACTATTATTATGCTTTCAAGTCTTATACGAGAATTTCCCATACGGGAAAATTTTCTATAGGATCGTAACAGGCCTTGGTCTAATACTTGGAAGGAAGAAGAAGAGAAGATAATATTCTCGTAGACTGCGATGGGCAGGACATGTTGCGCGTATGGGGAATGAAAGACGTGCATGGAAGCTTCTTGTAGGAAGGCCAGAGGGAAAACGCCCAGTTGGTAGACCAAGAATGAGGTGAGAGAACAACATTAACTATGATTTGAGGGAAGTAGATTATACAGGTGGAAAGCATTAGCTCAGGATAGGGATGTATGGAGAGCTTATGTCCGCGCGGCCATGAACCTTCGGGTTCGATAGTGCCAGTGAGTAAGTAAGTAATAATATTAAATAAGAATGGACTTAAAGAGTCACCTTGCCTGATGCCCTTTGTGAGCGTTATTTTTTCAGTTTGCTGTTCTTTTACTTTGATTACTGTTTTGCAGTGTGTATTAATTGATATTATTGCTCTAATCAGTTCATTAGGAATTTCATTCTCTCTCAAGATATGTACAACATCTTCAAGCTGTACTCTATCAAAATCTTTCTTCATGTCTACGAAACATAAGAATACTGGTTTATTGAATTCCCATGATTTTTCCACAATTTGTCTAACTATGTAAATTGCATCTAATGTGGATCTATTTTTCCGAAATCCTTGTTGTTGTTCTTTAATATGGATTAATGCGTTTAATTTATTGTTTAATATTTTTTGTGAATAGTTTTAGAGAACTATTAAGTAATGTAATGTAATTTTATTAAACACGCCACGTTATACATTTTGTTATCATGTGATAGTTGAAAAATTGAATGAAATTATATCCTCAACTCGTGTCCAATTCAGAGTCAGTATATATATATACCACGCCTGACGCACCATCACAGGGACAGATGAATGAAAAGGAACGAAATGGATGAGATGAATATGGAGAAATGGTGGAATGAAATTGTGGCAGGGGAAAACGGGAGGAACCCAGAGATAAACCTGCCCAAGCTCCATTTTTGTCCACCACGAAACCCACGTGGAGTGACCGAGACTCGATCTCTGGACCCCCAGCGGTGAGAGGCGAGCGTCTAACCGCTTGAGCCACGGAGCTGAGTGAAAAACTGCATACTGAAGTTAATTAGAAATAGTAATAAATAACACTTCATTCAAATAGGAAAAATAATTAGAGTATGCCTACAACGTACCTATTATAGCAGAGATACTTTTTTTTAATACAGTTCGCCTACACTTTTTTATGAGTTAATCAGCCCACGAATCCTGCTTCAACATGCTTCTTCCTGTTTTACCTATTCTGCCTGCACATTCAATGTGAGTGATCTGCTTTTGTAAGCGATTTCCGTATATTTATTCAAATTGTCTTGGAATAATCCGCGGTTATGACAATATTTTCGAACACTTCAATAACCTCTCTTGGCTCCGTCTTTCTGACAGACGTAAATTGCACTCTCTTTCACTACTTTTCAAGCTTCTGAAATCCTACACTCCTACTTACCTGGCGTCCAGATTTGAGAAGTTATCCTCTTACCACAATATTGACACTAGATCACAAAATAACAATCTGCTAACAATCCCTCTTCATAGCACTTCCTCTTATTCTATTTCCTTCACAGTAGCCTCTGCCCGCTCCTGGAATTTCCTTCTTCAAGATATCAAGGGTTGCATCACACTCGGCACTTTTAAGTCACGCTTATACAGTTACCTGTTGTCTAATAATTAATTTGTCTCTATATATTTAAATTTATACTTTGTCATTAATACTTTTTCTCGTTTTTTATATATATCTTGTATGTATTATACAATGAATTCGTTAAATCTAGAGTAAATCAAAATACATTATAAATATTAATTGTATTGTATTTATAAAATGTAATTGTTTATGTTTATTGTAATTTAGATGTAAGACTATTTGTTTGTATTTTTTAAAACCTGGTTGAGTGGCAGAAAAGGCCTTAAGGCCTTAACTCTGCCAGGTAAAATAAAGCTATTATTATTATTATTATTATTATTATTATTATTATTATTATTATTATTATTATTATTATTATTATTATTATTATTATTATTATTATTATTATTATATGTAAAATGTATACCTCCTCGTTAGAATGCATATGAATTCTACTGGTCGTCTCCGTGGTGTAAATAGTTAAACATAAGCTCTCCACTTTTAGGTCACGAATTCTTGTATCAGTCACTAAATGTGAGGTTCATGGTGGCCAAATCGGAGCCAGGCCAGTTTTTTTCGACTATTTAACTCACGCCCCAAGTGGTAGTCAAAGACCAATCACGTTTCAATGAATTTTGTTTTACAACCAATAACAGTCGTGTTTCACGTCGTTCTTTATCAATTTCTCTTAATCAGCTCCTGCTAGTGATAAAGAAAGCTCCTTTTTAATGTTCTGAACAGGACAGAACATTATTTTTCTCCAACAAATACATTGAATATAGAAAATAATGAATAGATTCAGTGATTTTACTGAGTTGTTTATTCAAAATATAAATGATTAACCTATAATGTTGATTATAATAGTTTGATGTGTTTCATTATTTCTCCACTAGGGTGCATTCTTATAATATTGCGATTCTATTTGGCAATAAATAATATGATCAAGTTGCAGTGAATATACATAACCTTACATTTCTGATTTGTTTTCAAACATCGCCATTTACATTAAGTATATAAATATTTTAAAATACCGGTAACTACATTTAAATAATGACTTTTGAGTAAACAGCTTAATTTTATTCACTAAATAGTCCTGACAAATGCCACTCTTGATTTCCAAATCCTGTAGATATTCACTCGTGGCATTACTTATGACAATTCTCCAGTTTTTCCCCTGCTAAAAACATAATTTAACCATTTAGTGATACTCTTGTCATCCATTTCGTTCCATTTTATTTCATCTGTTCCTGTGATGGAGTGACACATCTAGTCAGCTGGGATATCCTGTATATTATATACCTATTACAATAGGGATTTCATCTCACTCCATCCCTTGGCCTTGGCATTATGCTGGACAGGAGTATAGAATGTTTTGATTAATTCTACTCTCAGATGCTCTGCTGGAATTTATTTCCGTGTTTTGATATAAATAATCCATCGTCTCCGATAACTCACAGCACAATATTTTGGTGTTTATATGCCTGACATTTATTAAAGACATTTGTCAGTTGCAGATATGAAATTATCAAATAAGTATTGGAATGACAGTGTTAGTTCTTCTGGAATTGTTATTCTTCAACAAATTATGTAAAATTCCAAAATCATCCTCATCTACTTCACTTCACTTCAAGGTTTAGGCGATTCGCCTGTTTCGAATTCACACTGATTCCTTCCATCTCTTTCTAGGTCATATGATGAAAGTTAAAAATTAAATTGTACCTCTTGGTAGGTGCCGTCGTCGTCAACTTTGTTAATATATTGTATATAAAATTAACTGGAGCGCTTTCGGAAGTTACCTTCCATCTTCTGCAGGTTGAGTTTCCGCTACTTGTTGTTGTGTACGGTGATGTATACTCCAACTGTCTGTAGCAGCAACTGACTTGTTTTTGACGATCTCGTATAATGGGTTTGACTGGGGCGCGTTCTCATTGAGAAGTGAGGTGTTGTTTGTTTTCTTTATAATTTCGAGGTCTTTAAATATATTTATCCTCGCTGGAATGTTTTCTCGGTGGATTATCGTGAGGGTGTTTTAAATTGTGTTCATTCCATGACCTGTGTTAATGAGGTGTTTAGCATAGTTTGATTTATCACCTGCGTGTATGAAATCTTTCAGGTGTTCTTTATATCTTGTATTGAAATTTCTGCTTGTCCTACCAATATAAAATTTATTACAATCTTTACATGTTACTTTGTAGACTCTCTTGTTGTTGAATTTGTTGTGTACTTCAGTGCCATTGTATATTATGTTGTTAAATTTGTTTCCTGTTTAATTTGTTCCTGATAAATAAAAACATTAACATAAGGAAGGAATCATTGTGAATTCGGTACAGGCGAATCTCCTAAACCTTGAAGTGAAGAAGAAGAAGAAGATGATGATTTTTGAATTTTATAGGGTTACCCATGCCGGACTGGTCGAAGGTGATAAGCCAGACGAAATAAGTACCTTGGTCGAAAGAGTGACGATCTTTCACCGTAAAAATACAACCGTCAAGAAATGCGGACATGGGTTCTACTGGGGTAAAATTTTCCGGAGGTCAAATAGTCCCCCATTCGGTTCTCCGGGCGGGGACTACTTCAGGGAACCCATGCCAAAGGCTCAAACACAGGGACATGTTCCTAGGAACATGGAATGTTAGGACTTTATACAATAGCGGGGCACTACAGATATTAACATAATTTGTTGAATTCAAAAATATTTACCCATAGTGTTGAATGTTCTCCAGTACAGAGAAGAAGGTTGTTACCTATCAAATTTCCCAGGGAATTACAGAATCTGTAACGTAGTGTAAAAATTATAAAGTGCAACATGAAGTACCAAGGCTGATGGTTCTGGGGATTTTATACATGTTTATAGATCAACTTCAAATTTTTGTGTAGATATGTATTAGAGAAAGAACTAAGGTTTAATTTTATTGAAATCGAAAATATTTGATTATTCTGTAGAATTATTATCTAGTATTTATCTACATCAGTATAAAGAAAAAGCGTTGTGATTGGGAAGTGGTATCATTATCATTCAGATAAAGTGCCTTTTGGATTTTCAGACCTGTTTATACTTCGGGGTTCTTCTAATACAGTAAAGAAATACCCATAATTTAGACATTTCCTCCGTCATATTATAAACTCGCAATGAAAAACACATTATTATTATTATTATTATTATTATTATTATTATTATTATTATTATTATTATGACAAATGAATAAGGAAAGCAGCCACTAAAATTATTATAATAATAGTAATAAGTAATAACAGTAGCAAAATTATTATTATTATTACTATTATTATTATTATTATTATTATTACTATTCCTATTATTAATAATGTTATTGTTTTATTTATTCTGTCAGGTTTAAGACCATAAGGCCTTCTCTTTACTCAACCAGGCAAATATAAGTACAAAATAGTTTATATAATGGTAGATATTTAGTACAAATTATAATAAATTATTAAATATAATAAAAATATGTTTTAAAATATAGACATTGCCCATCTTCAATGCATGCTAACCATAGTAGCCTACATTTATTGTATTGAAAATAAAATAATTAAATTATATAAATTATAAATAATAATTGCGTAGACAACACAGTGCCCTAATTGACTGAAATCAATAAATGCGACTGATACTGGGTGGCGAGAAAGTAAATTGGATATTAGCAGAAATCTTCTAGATTATTTATTTTAATTAAATATCTGAATATATTTTGTATATTTCTCACGCCGTACTGAGGGCTTTTGGTAAGTTGTTATCAATATACCAGACATTAGATATAAATAAAATGTACAGAAAACCAGGAATTAATGCATGTACATTATATATATATATATATATATATATAATCATCCGGTATCATGGCAGCTGCCGTCGTCTTCCGGAAACCAAACGCCATTCCTCTCTGTCCATCCATTGATCTTCCTCCATTCCTCTGATATTCATAACTGCTGGTACCCCTTCTATCCAAGTTTTCTTCGGTCTTCCTCTCTTCCTTCTTTCCATTGGGATCCATTCCATAACAATTTTTGGCAATCTTTGCTCTGGCATTCTTTTGACATGACCATACCACTGCAATATTTTCTTTTCTATAATGTCTATGATGTCCGGCTCCTCTTGTACACCCATAATTTCCCTTATTTCGTTATTTCGTATTCTATCCATTCTAGATTTTCCAGCTGATCTTCTTAAAACATCCATTTCTGTACTTAAAATTCTTTTCATTTCCCTGGTAGGAATTTGCCAAACTTCAGCACCATATGTTAAAATGCTCTGAATTATGGTTTGATATATTTGTAAACAGAGTTTACAGTATTTATTGCTTGTTTTGTTTGTGCGATTCTACTTTTAATTTCCACTGCGTTATCGCCTGAATGGTCTAATTTTGTTCCTAAATAAGTGCATTCAATACTGTGTTTTAGTTCTTCTCCATTGTTGAAATTTATATTTTCCATTTCATCTCCTATACACAGGTATTTAGTTTTCTCAATGTTTATATAAAGTCCCCATTTTTCATATTCTTCTTTTAGTTTTTTAGCCACATATTCTATGTCATCGTGGTCCTGTGCTATTAATACCTGGTCATCTGCAAAATTTAGTGAATATACATGTGTATTTTGGATGGGTATGTCCATTTTTTGACATTTTTTCCTCCAGTCTCTTATATATATATATATATATATATATATATATATATATATATATATAATTTAAACAACCTGAAAAAATAGGTCTATAAATTTAGATTTCTTTTAAACTATTCTAATATCCAGAAGCCTCTGGCATGTTATCAATCCAAATTTAAACACCCTTGAAATTAAATTAGTAACATTTGGAATCTTTTATAAATCTAAAAACTTACTTTCTAGACCATATTTTAACATTTTTTCAAGTGTGGCTGCAAACGTTAAAACGTTAAATGCTAGAATTATTTATGAAATATGTACCTCCCTCTTTTATAAATTAATTTCAAATTTAAATTTAGAAAACAAAGTAAAGTCAATTTTTATTTTAAAAAATCCGTTTTAAATAAAAAAAGTCCTTATTTGAGGAAATATACGATATTCCCTGAGAGTATTTCTATTCTAGCTAGCTTTGCGTTCTTTCCCAATGCCATGAATAAATTCTCATATCCCTGAAAACGCAATAACAATACGCAGAATATGAAAACTATTCAGCAGTCATAGACAACACTGAATACATTTTTTTTTTTTTTGACTGAAGGAATTTTCTTCACGTTTGGAAAGACCAGCCGATACACTGGTAAAAAAAGCACTGAAGGTGATTTTTCTCAGTATTTTTGTTAAAAGAAAGTTCGTCGACATTGAAAAATGGTACTTCGTTTTTGCGAGACCTACAGCTCAGAAGAGAGATAAGATACGAAGATCATCCCTTACCTGGTTAATATAGTCAGGCTGCAATTTGTTTTGTTCTGCGAGAGTCGCAATTACAGACATGGCAATTAGTTAGGTTGCAACCGCAGAAGGGCGCTGTAAGTAGCCACGAGGAGAAGACGTGGTGTGATGACACCCGCAAGGGCTGAGTTTGATTTAGTAAGACTCCCTTTACAGAAGAAGAGTTGTACAACAACCACAGAAACAACAGGAGTAAAACTACTAAGGCGTGAAATGGAAATACAGCATTTAATATAAATGTTTTAGGCAGTTTGAAAGTGTTAATCTAATGTATAAAAATGAATGTTTGTTTGTTTATTCATAGTTAAATATGGGAAATAACATAATGAAGATAAGTCAAAAGTAATGGCATTTATTGGTAAATATGGAATTAGATCAAAAATTGTACTGGATAACAAAATAATAGAACAAGTATCATATTTCCAATATTTAGGACGTGATATAACTTATAGAGAAAATAAAGATGTAGAAAATAAAGTAAATACATTTCAGACTATTTGTGGAACCATAAAAAGAACCTTAGGTAGGAAAACAAGGAAAGATACGAAACTTAAATGATATAAAACAATGGCTGTTCCTTTGTTGTTGTATGGAAGTGAAAATTGGATAATGAAATCAAGGGATAAAAGCAGGATACAGACTGCGGAAATGCTGTTTTTACGTAATGTGAAAGGATGCACAAGAGCGGATAGAATAAGGAATGAAACTATACGAATTTTCCCGTCCTAGTACTACCTTCGTTTCCTAGATGTCAGTATGAGGCGGAACGCTGACCACGTACCACTAAAAAATGACATCTATACGAAAACAAGTGTAACTAAATTAGTATGGTTAAAATTATTCCCTGTAGGGAGAGAGCGCCTAAATCTCTGTAACGGGAAAACCTAGGCTTACAATACAATACAATACAATACAATTCAATTGAAGATAAAATCAGCGAAAATAATAAGAAATGGACAGAACACTTAATGAGAATGAACAACAAAAGAATACCAAAAAGAACCTTCCTGTATAATCCCAGAGGAACAAGAGATGTTGGCCGACCACGTAGAAGATGGACTCCACTTTTAACTTCGCCGGAACAGGCTGCATAGCCTAAACCTTGTAGTAGAAGAAGGAGGAGAACATTATGAAGTACTTAATTCGTAAATTAATGAGTCATTTTTTAATATCTTACCTCATATTTTATGTTTCTTCAAACACGGGAACTAGTTTTCGAGAGAAGGATCTCTCTCATTTTCAACCGACATTATGACTACCGGATTTTCTTTGGAATCTCCATCAATAACGTTGCCATCTGGTGTTGATTTGATGAACTTTGAGATGAGGTCACGTTCATCAGGAATCTCGAAATTCATGGATCTAAATTTGTTCTTCTGAATATATATCTTCTCCCAAATTGTCAATTCTAAAGGTTTTTCAAATGTTTTAAAAGTAGGGCTTCTTTTTTCAATTTTACGATTCTCCAATAAACTATGTGCTGCAATAGCTGATTTTTCAATTTCACCATTTTTACACTTCTGAAATATTAAAAATGGTGAAATTGAAAAATCAGCTATTGCAGCACGTAGTTTATTGGAGAATCATAAAATTGAAAAAGAAGCCCTACTTTTAAAACATTTGGAAAAACCTTTAGAATTGACAATTTGGGAGAAGATATATATTCAGAAGAAAAAATTTAGATCCATGAATTTAGAGATTCCTGATGAACGTGACCTCATCTCAAAGTTCATCTAATCAACACCAGATGGCAACGTTATTGATGGAGATTCCAATGAAAATCCGGTAGTCATAATGTCGGTTGAAAATGAGAGAGATCCTTCTCTCGAAAACTAGTTTCCTTGTTTGTTTGTTTGTACTTCATGCGCGGCCATACCGTTGATACGATTGTGATGGGGCTTTTTGCAAAATGTTCAGGAGATTCCCGGGATGAACATAGGCTATAAGAGAGTTGTGATACTCAACTCATACACCCTTAAAAATCGCCCTTTGTAGTGGAAAATGTGAAAAAAGTGGATGTTTGGACGCTTAAATGACTTACGCTGCCTAAACCATAATAAATACACAAATGCATTCCTGAATTGTGATTAATGGTGAAAAGTGTAAACTCAGAGCTAGCGTTTTTCTTGTGTTCTGAATGAATCGTGAAAAAAACAGTAATTGATCCACACTGGGGTTTGAACTCGGGATATTCCAAATGTAATTCTCAATTATTATAATATGATTGAGTCCACCGCTGTGCTCTCGAGGTAGCTTGCTTCCTTGTCACGCAGCGGGCCCGGGTTCGATCCCCTGGGTGAAGTTTTTTCAGGGTTTTTCCTCACCTGTAAGACAAATGTCAGGATACTTTAAGACCCAAACGGTCCCCGAACAACATCTGGCCATCATTGTCATCAATATCATATTCACCTCATTAAATTAAGTTTAGGATTGAGGCCTCTCCTGGTGCGTCGTTACCATCGTCATCACCTATCATATCATTGGGTGAGCGTAACCCCGCCTTCCAGGCGCTCCAACCTCAGAAGTGGGTTACAATACGCCAATGCCAAGAGAGAACACGAGAAATGTCGAAATGACAAACTGGTGGCATTGAACAAAAAAATTCTGATTGAACTAATTAAATTAATACTTACGTATTCACTGGCACTATCGAACCCGTAGGTTCATGGCCGCGCGGACATAAGCTCTCCATACATCCCTATCCTGAGCTAATGCTTTCCAATCATTTCCTGTGTAATCTACTTCCCTCAAATCATACTTACTTACTCACTGGCACTATCGAACCCGAAGGTTCATGGCCGCGCGGACATAAGCTCTCCATACATCCCTATCCTGAGCTAATGCTTTCCAATCATTCCCTATATATATTGTACTTCCCTCAAATCATAGTTAATGTTGTTCTCCCATCTCATTCTTGGTCTACCAACTGGGCGTTTTCCCTCTGGCTTTCCTACAAGAAGCTTCCATGCACGTCTTTCATTCCCCATACGAGCAACATGTCCTGCCCATCGCAGTCTACGAGACTTAACTGTTCTTATTATATCTGGCTTCCTATAAAGACCATGTAGTTCATTGTTAAGTAGTCTTCTCCATTCACCTGTCTGTTCATCTCCCTTTGGTCCAAAAATTTTCCTAAGAACTTTATTCTCAAATACTCGTAATCTCCTTTCCTCCCTTAAAGTAAGAGTCCATGTTTCGCACCCATACAATATAACTGGTAGAATAATAGTTTTATATATTTTCAGCTTAACGTTTTTTGAAAGGAGTTGGGACATCAAGAGTCTCTGCAATGCATAATAGCATGCATTTCCAGAATTGAGCCTATGTTTAATTTCTTTGTGCATCTCATTCCTATTTGTGATTATTGTTCCTAGGTATTTGAATCCCTCAAATCATAGTTAATGTTATTCTCCCATCTCATTCTTGGTCTACCAACTGGGCGTTTTCCCTTAAATTAATATTATAAGTTATTTTAAATTTTACAGTAAATACAGGGTGCTCTAAAATTCCCCTTACAAACTTCTAAGACTTGTAGAGGGGACTGAGTTAATACTATTTAGAATTGGAAATTATGTCCGGAAACTTACCGCTTCCGTGCTACAGACGTTTGAAAACATGTTTTTAACGTGACCACTTTTACATGGAATTTATTATGAGGCGTGACATAGTATATCACTTGTTTTACAATTCAACTTATTAATAACCAAGAGTCCACCGCTGTGGTCTCGAGGTAGCGTGCTACCTTGTCACGCAGCGGGCCCGGGTTCGATCCCCGGTCGGGGCATTTTTTCTGGGTGAGGTTTTTATCAGGGTTTTTCCTCACCTGTAAGACAAATGTCAGGAAAACTTTAAGGCCCAAACGGTCCCCGAGATCATACGGCCATCATCATCATCATCATCATCACCCTTATCATTATCATCTTCATCATCATCCTTCACCGGTGTGGAAAGCAACGGGAAGCTACCACACCTATAATTCCCTAGTAAAACTGCAAGCATAGCATGAAAATGCTATGATTGCAGTGAAGGACCTGCCTTCGGGCAGAATTGCTATGGATGGAATAACCAAGAAACAAAATGGAAACTGAATCATAACTTGCATCAATGAACCCGAATACACCCTCCACAATACAATTTTTGCAGTTATCAAAATTTCGACATTTTTTTAAAGAAAAAAAAAAGTCTTGCAATAATCGACAGGAAAATTTTCGATTTAGACGAATCGCGAAGCTATTACTTATTGAGACACGTGATGTACGTTCAGGCAATGCTTCTTTTCAAACGGCTGTAGCATGGAAATGTAAGTTTCCGAACATCGTTTCCAATTCTAAATATTATCAACTCAGTCCCCTCTACAGGTCCTAGAAGTTTGTAAGGGAAATTTTAGAGTACCCTGTATAACAGCTAGTTCTCAATGTCAAAAAGGAGTGGAAGCAACGAATGCTGACTTCAATTAGTTTCTAAGGAAGCAAAATGAATTTTACTTTCGGATATAAATTCTTATTAGTATAACGGGTTTTCCCACAATCACATTGCATTTGATGTGGGCTTAAATCCGTGGGCGTGAACCGAGCTTCTGCAGAGTTCAACAAGGTCCAAACTAATCCATTAAAACTTATAAATCTGATAGCAACAACACACTTCAAATTGTTAAGTTGAGCTGATTCCTCTAATTTACTTTGCCGTCATTAATTCACAATATACGACTAATTAGTAAAAGTAGATTTGTTACGTGATAAATTAATGGATTTACTTTCAGATATTGAGGCTTTGCATGAAAACTAAAGCTGCAACCTTATTTAATTAAATTGAATAGCTGTCTCGTAAATGTATTTAATTTAAAAGTTCAGAGTTATTGAGATAAACATGTTACGTCATTTAAAACTTTGTAAATGAGTCTATGGAGTTAGTATACTTGTTATTTATGTTAATTACAATGAGCAACAAAAAATAAACTTTTTTTTTTGTCTCAGAAATAAAAAGTGTGATTCTGACAGTATTTTTTCTCCTGAATTCAAGTATGATATCGGGTTTTCTCCATCACGTAAGGTTTCCGAGAGACAGGCATTTATAATTTCAAACACTTTAATATTCTCTACATTCGTAACTACAAAATATTCGAACATTCGGGCTCACCTAGAAAGTAAGAAATGACGATTTTCTGCTATATTTCGCCTGTGGAGCTTCCCTCTTGATGGACCAACAATAATCGGCCAGCATATTAGAATTCCATTTGCCTTGATATCTGTTTTCCATAGCTGAAACCATTTGAGTTAGCTCATTTGGTTTTATTTTACAATGGACAAATGGACGAAAAAAGTTTGTTAAAAAATTATTATTTAAATCCATTAATTTAAATTGAAATAGAAAAATACTGTGGGTGATGTAGAAATTCCGAATACATATTTCAAAACACGATAAAAAAACTGCATTAAGTACAACTATTTGGTGCTCATGAGACAAAAATCATGTTGACCAGTGTTATCAGTCCTTCTAATTGTAAAACGTCGAGGGAAGAAGGTTAGATTTACTCTGGCAAATACATTTAAAATCTTAATTATTATCACTTCCCATTTATTTTTATTTATTTTTTTCCCCAAATGTCCCAGGTTGTCATTTCGACATTTCTGGTATTTTCGAGACCACAGCGGTGGACTTACTTCGGATTTATATTAATAATAATAATAATAATAATGGTTTAGTTAAACTGGCAGAGTTATGGCCATAAGACTGTCTCTTCCACACAACAAACGAATAAAATATCATACAAAACATTACATATATATTACAAATTAAAAATATTATTAAAATATAGACTAAACAGTGAACAATGCGGATGTGGTCTAATGTTATCTAATACTAACAAAACATAGAATATCCATCCATCCATAGTAATTGTGCCCGAAAGCAGGTCCTTCACTGCAATCATAGCATTTTCATGCTATGCTTGCAGCTTTACTAGGGAGTTGTGTAGGTGTGGTAGCTTCCCGTTGCTTTCCTCACCGGTGAAGGATGATGATGGTGATGATGATAATGATAAGGATGATGATGATGGCCATATGATTTCGGGGACCATTTGGGCCTTAAAGTTTTCCTGACATTTGTCTTACAAGTGAGGAAAAACCCCGATAAAAACCTCGTCCAGAAAAACTGCCCCGACCGGCGATCGAACCCGGGCCCGCTGCGTGACAAGGCAGCACGCTACCTCGAGACCACAGCGGTGGACTACATGGAATATCATCATCATCATCATCATAGTACATTCACGAATTTAGGACATTTGTTGACCTGTTTCGGTCTCAAGAGAAACACCATCCAGAAGTCTTTTGAGTGGACGTCCTGGTCTTCTTCTTCCTGCAGGTTCATATCTTAACATTAGTTTGGGTATTCTGTGATCTTCCATTCGATGAACATGTTGTATCCATCTTGACTTATAATCAGAAATTTTGTTTTCTAAAGATTCCATGTGTAATTCTTCTAAGATGTCTTCATTTTTTTTGCGATCTAGTAGTGTGTATCCTGCAGTCCTCCGAAGATATCTATCTCATTTCAGCAGATCTAAGTCTCTGTATATCCTTCTGTTTCAACGTCTATACTTCGCTACCATACAAAAGAGTTGGAAGAGCCAGTGTTTTATATACTTTTAGTCTTGAATGATTTTGGACTAACTGTGGCTTGAAGATAGAATTTATTAACCCTAAAATTCTTAAAAATTTAGATATTTTTGCATTTACATCCTTTTCTTCTTCATATGAGATATTGCATCCTAGATATGTAAAATTATTCACCTGCTCCAAAATTTTATTGTCCGGTACAATTTTACTTCTGACAGGATCTACACCTTGAAATGCCATAATTTTTGTCTTTTCTGTGGATATGTAATATAATAAATTATGTAAAGCAAGAAAATCTTCAAGATAAAAATTTATAGCTATAGGCGTATACAAAATGCTGAATATGTATGCAGGTAGTATTTTCATTGTCTGGAACTTTACATGACAGTTAATTTGTACTTAGATAATGATAGTGATTGATAGTTTCTGACACGACTGGGATGCACAAAGAAATTAACATAGGCTCAATTCTGGAAATGCATGCTATCATGCATTGCAGAGACTCTTGATGTCCCAACTCCTTTCAAAAAACGTTAAACTTAAAATATATAAAACTATTATTCTTCCAGTTATATTATATGGGTGCGAAACATGGACTCTTACTTTAAGAGAGGAAAGGAGATTACAGGTATTTGAGAATAAAGTTCTTAGGAAAATTTTTGGACCAAAGATAGATGAACAGACAGGTGAATGGAGAAGACTACATGACAATGAACTACATGGTCTTTACAGGAAGCCAGATATAATAAGAACAGTCAAGTCTCATAGACTGCGATGGGCAGGACATGTTGCACGTATGGGGAATGAAAGGCGTGCATGGAAGCTTCTTGTAGGAAAGCCAGAGGGAAAACGCCCAGTTGGTAGACCAAGAATGAGGTCGGAGAATAACATTAACTATGATTTGAGGGAAGTAGATTATACAGGGAATGATTGGAAAGGATTAGCTCAGGATAGGGATGTATGGAGAGCTTATGTCCGCGCGGCTATGACCCTACGGATTCGATAGTGCCAGTGAGTAAGTAAGTAAGTACTGGGAAGTGAGTTTCATGCGCTAGTCATATAAGATTCAGAGTATGAACACACTCTGTGCTGTGGTATAGAAAGTGAAGAATTATCTTGTGATCTTGTTCATAAATTTTGAAAACGCGTTGATAAATAACCCGAGTTCGATCCCCGGTCGCAACAAGTTTCCTGGGTGATGGCTTTTTCGGAGATTTTGCTCACCTGTAAGACAAACGTCAGGAAACTTTAAGGCCCAAACGGTCCCCGAACATCATCTGGCCATCATTAACATATTCATTAAATTTAGGATTAAGGCCTTTCCTTGTGCATAATTACCATCATCATCACCTATCATATATCATCGGAGCAGGCGCCCCAACCTCAGAAGTGGGTTAAAATAACGCTATGCCAGGAGAGAATATCAAGAATGTCGAAATGACTACGCGGTGGCATTGAATTAAAAAAAAAAACTTGGTAAATGTGTGTACAGAATTTCGAATAGAAAAATATCTGAATGTAGACTTCTTCCATAATTTAGACGTAGATATTTATGTTTTATTCGACTTTCTAAATGTAGTCTGCATTAATACATGATAAGCTTATACTACATCTAAATAAACAATATATAGTATTTTACTTACTCACTGGCACTACTAACCCATAGGTTCATGACCGCACGGGCATAAGCTCTCCATAGATCCCTATCCTGAGCTAATTCTTTCCAATCACTCCCTTATAATCTACTTCCCTCAAATCATAGTTAATGTTGTTCTCTCACCCCATTATTGGTCTAGCAACTGGGAGTTTTCCCTCGGGTTTCCCTACAACAAGCTTCCATGCAAGTCTTTCATTCCCCATTCATGCCACATGTCCTGCCCATCGCAGTCTACGAGACTTAACTGTTCTTATTATCAATTGTTGTTATAATTATTCTGAGTATTGTATTGCATTATACAGATCTCTTCACTTTCATATTGATTACGTCAAATCATTCAACATTTTACTCCCTCCCATCAAAGTTTACGAAAAAATCTCCAAAATTTAATGATAATGCATACTTGCTCACTGGTACTATCGAATCCGTAGGGTCATAACCGCGCGGACATAAGCCCTACATACATCCCTATTCTGAGCTAATGCTTTCCAATCATTCCCTGTATAATCTACTTCCCTTAAATCATAGTTAATGTTGTTCTCCCACCTCATTCTTGGTCTACCAACTGGGCGTTTTTCCTCTGGTTTTCCTACAAGAAGCTTCCATGCACGTCTTTCATTCTCCATACGCGCAACATGTCTTTCCCAACGCAGTCTACGAGACTTAACTGTTCTTATTATATCTGGCTTCCTTTAAGACCATGTTGTTAAGATGGATACAACATGTTCATCGAATGGAAGATCACAGAATACCCAAACTAATGTTAAGATATCAACCTGCAGGAAGAAGAAGACCAGGACGTCCACTCAAAAGACTTCTGGATGGTGTTTCTCTTGAGGCCGAAACAGGTCAACAAATGGCCTAAATTCGTGAATGTACTATGATGATGATGATAGTTCATTGATATGTAGTTTTCTCCATTCACGTGTCTGTTCATCTCTCTTTGGTCCAAATATTTTCCTAAGAACTTTATTCTCAAAAACTCGTAATCTCATTTCCTCCCTTAAAGTAAGAGTCCATGTTTCGCACCATATAACTGATAGAATAATAGTTTTATATATTTTCAGTTTAACGTTTTTTGTAAGGAGTTGGGGCATCAAAAGTCTCTGCAATACATAATAGCACGCATTTCTAGAATTGAGCTATGATGATGCATTCCTCTTTTTATTGTTGTAGAAAATAAATACGAAGTAAAATACAATGAGAAAAAATGTGTTGTTTTATAGGGCTCGAATTTTTTATCTCACCCTGTACATACATCTTTGGACCTGTATACTAATTACACTCTACGTCAATTAATTACGGACAAATTGCAGAGCTTTTCCATCAGCTGAACCACGCTTTTTGCCTCCTCCCACCAGAGTTAGGCGACTCTCTCAACCCTTCATAACCCTAGGGGGTGTCAACGGCGTCAAAACGAATTAAGACTCAATTCCGTAACGGCTTGGCGATGTTACACCACCAGGAAAAAATATATCCTTAATACGTTTCGCCTTCCTGTTTACGTATCTAGATTCCCTGGAGATGAAGCTGAAATCTTTGCTAAAATTTTTCTTTAACCTACACCCCTGTTATGTCACTAACAATGATCAGAATGTTCTACGTTTTATTTTTTTCGCTAGGCTCAGATCTATATGTACATATTATGAAAGTTAAAAATTAAATTATACTTGTTGGTAGGTGCCGTAGTCCTCAACTTTGTTAATATATTCTATATAATTTAATTTCATATACAATATATTAACAAAGTTGAGGACGACGGCACCTACCAACAGGTACAATTAAATTTTTAACTTTAATCATATGACTTCACCTCAACGGAATTTGATATGAATTTTACTAGTATTGACTACATGTATATGTTAACATAATAGTGGTGTCATATTCTTTTTGTATTTTAGAATTGAAGATAAAAAAATCTGGATTAAATTAGAATTCGTACAAAAATATCTTCTTCCGAATTGACATGTAGCTCACAGAAATATGAAATACTCGTACTTATTCTGAAACACAAGACACACGATACACAATATCAGCCCATTGTGTTTCTATCTTCAAACCAACAGGTACAATTAAATTTTTAACTTTAATCAAATGACTTCACCTCAACGGAATTTGATATGAATTTTACTAGTATTGACTACATGTATATGTTAACATAATAGTGGTGTCATATTCTTTTTGTATTTTAGAATTGAAGATAAAAAAATCTGGATTAAATTAGAATTCGTACAAAAATATCTTCTTCCGAATTGACATGTAGCTCATAGAAATTTGAAATACTCGTACTTATTCTGAAACACAAGACACACGATACACAATATCAGCCCATTGTGTTTCTATCTTCAAACTTGTTTTACATCGAAATTGTACGTTTCCGGACATGGGTTCCTTATCAAAACTTTATCTACTACGTCCCCTCTACAATTTCTAGAAGTCTGTAATACATATTCTGAAGCACCGTGTGTGTGTGTGTATATATATATATATATACAAGGTTCACCGCTGTGGTCTCGAGGTAGCGTGCTGCCTTGTCGCTCAGCGGGCCCGGGTTCGATCCCCGGTCGGTGCAGTTTTTCTGGGTGAGGTTTTTATCGGGTGTTTTTCCTCACCTGTAAGACGTTAAGGCCCAAACGGTCCCCGAAGTCATATGGCCGTCATCATCATCATTATCATCCTTCACCGGTGTGGAAAGCAACGAGAAGCTACCACCCCTACAATTCCCTAGTAAAGCTACAAGCATAGCATAAAAATGCAGTGCACCCAACCATGCTCGGCAAACCATTTCGTGCACCCAACCACGTTCTGCAAACCATTTTGCACCGTGACTTAAACCCAAAACCATAACCCCGCGATCTGCTACCAAAATTGCATCGCGTGTTGGTGCTGGATCATACCAATTCGGGTAGAATTGCTATGGATGGATGGATATATATATATATAATTCTGCCCGAAGACAGGTCCTTCACTGCAATCAATGATAGCATTTTCATGCTATACTTGCAGCTTTACTAGGGAATTGTAGGTGTAGTAGCTTCCCGTTGCTTTCCACATCGGTGAAGGTTGATGATAGTGATGATGATAAGGATGATGATGATGGCCATATGATTTCGGGGACCGTTTGGGCCATAAAGTTTTCCTGACATTTGTCTTACAGGTGAGGAAAAACACCCGATAAAAACCTTACCCAGAAAAACTGCCCCGACCGAGGATCGAACCCGGGCCTGCTGCGTGACAAGGCAGCATGCTACCTCGAGACCACAGCGGTGGAATATATATATACTAGAAGTCCCGGCCACGCGTTGCTATGGTTAAGGTATACGTCAAAAATTTAAATTAAGTTGCTGCTTTCAGCCAGATTACTTAAAACTAATACTTACACACGAAATGAATAATATTGAAAATAAAATCAACACTGAAACACACTTAAATTATGAAATAATCAATATTTGAAATTCAATTGAAATTCGCGGTTGCAACAAAAAGCACAGCCATCTGGATCTTGCTCTGTTAAATCATAAACAAATTTCCTTACCAAATTTACCTTACAACGCCACTCTGTTAGAATCGTATGGAACTCACAGAATAATTAATAACTCTTTGTTAAATAATAAACAAATCATTTGCAATAAAAAAGTAATGCCACTATAAATTTAGTTATAAACTACCCTAAGTCTCAAGTTGGGGATCGAACTGCACACAGTGTGCAAAATTTTATTAAAACCGGTTCAGTAGTTTAGGATTCCATCGCAGACAAACAACGTGACACGAAATTTTTATATATTAAGATATATAATATATATATATATATATATATATATATATATATATATATACCAAACATTACTACTACCAAACATTACTATAAATAATATAATTATCCCTTATTCTTCTTCAGTAATAGATCTTGGACTACATCTAGACGCAAATTTAACCTGGCAAACACAAGTGAAACACATATGTAAAAAGACTTTCTCCATCTTACATTATCTTAGGCGTTTAAAGAATTTTCTCCCAGTTTCGTTAAAACAAATCCTTGTGCAGAATCTTGTGTTACCACACTTCGATTATTGTGACATTATATATAATGATCTAAACTATGACTTGTCGCAGATACTGCAGCGTGTTATAATGCTTGCGTTCGATTCATTTTCAATGTCCGCCGTTATGACCATATTTCCGAACACTTTAATAACCTCTCTTGGCTCCGTCTTACTGACAGACGTAAAATTGCACTCTCTTTCACTACTTTTCAAGCTTCTGAATTCCTACATCCCTACTTACCTGGCGTCTAAATTTGAGAAGTTATCCTCTTACCAACAATATTGACACTAGATCACAAGATAGCAGTCTGCTAACAATTCCTCTTCATAGCACTTCCTCCTATTCTACTTCCTTCACAGTAGCCTCTGCCCGCTCCTGGAATCTCCTTCCTCAAGATATCAGGGGTTGCCGCACACTTGGTACCTTTAAGTCACGCTTATACAGTTACCTGTTGTCTAATAATTAATTTTTCTCTATTTATTTAATTTTATACTATGTCATTAATCATTTCCTGTTTATATATATATATATATATATATTGTACATATATATTTAATTCGTTAAATTTAGAGTAAATCAAAATACATTATAAATATTAATTGTATTGTATTCATAACTTGTAATCGTTTATATTTATATATATATATATATTGTAATTTAGATTTAAGACTATTTTTTGTTTGTATTTTTTTTAAACCTGGTTGAGTGGTAGACAAGGCCTTAAGGCCTTAACTCTGCCAGGTAAAATAAAGCTATTTATTATTATTATTATTATTATTATTATTATTATATATATATATATATATATCCATCCATCCATCCATCCATAGCAATATATACATAGGATTATATAACTGTCATTTTTGGTGTTTAATAAGTAGGATCTATGAAGATTTCTAAAATTTATTTTAAATTATTTTTATGAATATAGCTACATCAATAGTTATTTTCCTTCCTTGTTCGCTAAAAGAAATCGATTGCAGTAAATTGACTTTGTGATGTAGCGATGTATTAAAAGGCCAACACACGCTTGATTTGGACCATGCTGCTACCTTTGGTTATATTAACACTGAAAGGTCTTGAACTTTTTTTATATACCTACCACAGTTCGTTTCTGCCGCTACATTTTCCATTCCACATGCAAGAATCAATTTCCTGCTGTTGCTTTAATGTTCAATTAAATGTTCCAAGTCCTCATTATTGGCACAACACATACATCAGAACGCCCTAAAACAGTAAAAGTAAAAAAGTAAAGTGATCCCACGACAGGCCTCAGGAGGCCCTTGGGGTAGTAGGAGGTTAGGGCTCCCACTTTTTCTAGACAATCGGCACTTGATATCAGCCGGGTTGTCAGCCCTGCGTGACGGCCGCCTTTACCCCCAGAACAAGCGTCTGGTACTCATTTCAGTTAGAGGCTGAGTCGACCCCAGGACCATAGTGCCGCCAGAGGGTTTGGGTCAGTTTAAAAATCCTGACCCCCACGGGGCTCGAACCCCCGACCTTCTGGATTGTAGCGCAGTGCCTTAACCACTACGCTACGGCGCGTCACCCCTAAAACAGTAATTTATATAAATCTTGGGTCATATGCATTATACTGCACAATTCTATACCTCATGCAGAAAAAAAAATTATATAGCCTATAACCTATAAGGTAATCAAAATGCTTACCTTCAGCACATATTTTTTTGTATTGTAATTGTATTGTAGGCCTATGTTTTCCCTTTACAGAGATTAGGCGCTCTCCCCCTACAGGGAAGATTTTGAACCATACTAATTTAGTTACAGTTGTTTTCGTATAGATGTCATTTTGAGTGGTCCGTGGTCAGCGTTCCGCCTCATACTGTCATCTAGGAAACCAAGGTAGTACTAGGACGGGAAAATTCCGTAAAATTTGCTTAGAGGCCTTTTCATTCGGGCTTAAGGATTTTTTACGAGCCTGAAAATCTTCAGACTCGGGACCCACGGCTTATAGTCCCTCCCGGAGGACTTGCTCCTTGGATTTTTCCGTCCTAAAAAAATCCATCGACCCCGGTCGGGTTTGAACCTGGGACCCTCGGGACCAGAGGCAAGGAGCATAACGACTAGTCCACCGCGGCCGCTTTCAGCACATATTACGAATGAATGAACAGCGCATACCAAGAAGAATGTATAATTATAAACCAAAAGGGAGAAGATTGTTGGGAAGACCATTGAAGAGATGGAAGGACCAATTCGACCTATAATGAGATCGGAACAGGCCATTGGTCTTAATCATTGTTGTTGATTATGATGATGATGATGATGATGAGGTAATAGCTGGCATGCTAAATAGACTAAATTTGTTTTTATGTTTAATTGAATAAGCAAAATGAAAAATAAAGTTAATTATAAATTTATATTATAATTATTTTAAGGTACTCGGTGTTGCCCAGGAATTTATTTATCCCCATCTTCTTGGCATCAATGATCTGAAAGACAAAAACGGCTATTGTGGGATTTCCATAAAAGATAAATATGTGCTGTCGCGGATTTTTTTGTAAACATTTTTTAGGTATTCAATTCGGTAAATATTAATTCGATATATTTGTTATTGCTTAGACAGCTTAGGCCATTTAAGCGTCCATAAATCGACTCTTGTAATGCACCGATACACTTTTTTTTAATAGCTTATACTGCTTACGGGATACAACATAAAACATTTGTACCAATTGATTATACCACAATAAAAAGAAACCACTGTTTGCACTTTTTAAACGTATTGTTTCCCAGGTATTTACGTTCCACAAAAATGTAATTGACTTATTTGCATCATACGACATCAGAAATTAATTAATAACCTTGAATGTTGGTTATAAACAGTTTGACGTGTTTCATTTTTTCTCTACTAGGGTGCATTCTTACAATATTGCGATCCTTTGGCAATAAATAATATGATCTTGTTGCAGTGGTGAACAAGTGAAACATAACAAAAGTTTCTCATTTGTTTTCAAACGTCACCGTTTACATTACATATATAAATATTTAAAATAACTATAGTTAAATAATGATTTGTGAGTAAACAGCTTCATTTTATTCGTTAAATAGTCGTAACAAATGCCACTCTTGATTTCCAAATTCTCTAGATAAATTGGAAATCACTCGTGGTATTACTTCCGATATTTTTTCCAGCGCTACATTACTATATAACGTTGTAACATTCTATGTTCCTATGAACATTTCCCTATGTTCAACCCCTAGGCATGGGATCCCTTGAAATATTCCCTGTCCGGAGATCCGAATAGAGACTATTTTAATCAATTGAGTTGGTATGATGATCTTAAAGAAGATTTTCGGGCTGTAGGCCGTGGTCGTGAGGGACTACAAGCCTCACGACCACGGCCTACAGCCCGAAAATCTTCTTCACAAGATCATCATACCAACTCCGGCCGTGAAAGTCTACGTGAATAAATTGAGTTGGTGTTTACTTGATGGAAATCCATATTTATTAATTAAATAAAAATAAAACATAGTTTTATTTGATTTTCATATTTATTATATAATTCAGTGACAGCTGTTTCGGTACACTGTACCTTCTTCAGACATGTCAACAAATTATGAATTGTGTTCCAACTGATCTAAGCAACAATACAACAATATGTATTTACTTCCGCAAAATTTTACTCCAGTGGAGCTCATGTCCTTGTTTTTTGACGGTTGTATTTCTACGGGGAAATATCGGCACTCCTTCTACCAAGGTACTCTTTTTGGTCTGGCTTATCGCCTTTAACCTGCCCGACATGTATGACTTTTTGACGGTATTGCTACCGCCAGCATTGCTCTCGGGGTTATTTAAACACGCACCACGACTCTAATATTAAAGTTACCAATGGAGGGAACAAGACAGAATGATGTTTTTTTTTTACATACTTGTTTATACAGAATTTAATATATATGTCATATAGAATCAAAAATATTTGGTTGTATCCATTAGGTTCTGTATAGGCCTATTATTATATAGCATATAGTCTTGAGTTCTTGAGGAACTTCACAGACTTAACTATTTTGGTCTTCTTCTTCTTCCTCTTCCTTTCATGCGATATATCTAGTGGTCTGTTACGGTCTCAATCCAACGTTTGAAGCGTCTGCCCAAAGATCTCTTGCCTGGTGGCTGGTAATTTAAGATTTGACGTGGTATTCTTGTTCTGCTCATTCTTCTTACGTGAGGTTTCCAGTTGTTTCTGTATTTTATTTTTGTACATATTCCATGACTGATTCTGTTTGTAATTCTTTGAGAGTATCACAATTCCTTTTGTGGTCTGTTCTTCAGAATCTGCAGTACGTCTCATAAATTTCATTTCTGCCGCAGTTAGTCTTCGTTCATCTACACTGAGAATTGTCCAGGCCTCACTGCCGTAACATAATATGGGTCTGGCCTGTGTTTTATAAATTCTAGTTCGTGTGTGTTGCTGTACTGTGCTTGGCTTGAAAATAGTATTAATAATTCCTGTTACTCTGTTAATTTTTATAATTTTTTTCTGAAATACTTTTACTCTTCGTATGTAACTTGGTATCCGAGATAGTTAAATGTGTTAGTTTGTTCTAATATTTGATTATAATATTATGATATTTTTATTACTAACTTTTTGGTTATATTAATTAATAATTAATTATAGCCATGGCGATAAATTAATGAGAGTATAAATAAGGGCAAATCTGCAATATCAAAATTAAATGTTTTTATAGGATCAGAATATAAGTTATAAAAATAAACATTTTAAATATAATAATAACGAGAAAAATTACAAACTGTAGAGAAAAATGGGAATTAAAATCTAGAACAATAAGTAAATTTAATTTTGCAGAAATTGTTTTTTTTTTCTTTTTTAGTTTTTTGTGTTTTTAGGAATTGAGCTGGGATTTCTAAAGGAGACAGCATAAGAAACAATATAATTAAAGAAAATATTAATGTTTAAACTTAAATTGTGGATTTTATAAAAAACAAAAAGATTGAAATGACAAATGTCCGAAAATATTCTCTAGCACTTGTTATTAGTAAGCAATATACAATTTGAACTCCAATATTATTATTATTATTATTATTATAAGAAATTCTGACGCAGATGAAACAGATGTACAAGACTTGATAGAATAAGAAATGAGGATATAAGGGAAGAATTGAAAGTACAGCCTTTATTGGATAAAGTCACGAATTACAGACAGAAATGGATTGATCACTTGGATGGAATGAGTAAGGAGAGATATCCATTGTTAGTAAGAAATTATCAAGCAAGAGGAAGACGTGATGTTGGAAGACCTAGAAGACGTTGGGCTGATGCATTATGAAGTCGGAACGGGCAATTGCCTAATCCCTGGAGTGATGATGATGATGATGATGATGATGATGTTGATGATGAGATGAAACAAATTGTATTTTATAAAATGTCTCTAGCAATAATAAAAGCAATCCAGCAATTTGACTGAGACGGTAGCTTTTTAGGCACATATTTTTTAAAGATTTATTAAACACACTGTGTGCATTAGGATATAATTATTGAAAGTTATTATCATCTGCGTAGAATTTTAGAGGCTTTCTTCTTGCTTTACAGTCAATTAGGTGGTATTGTTCACATTTTTGGTCACATAGCTTGCAGAGACACTGGTTCGATGCGAGGTGGAACCCTTTTTGGATACATATTCTGTGGTGGAACCCATGTGTGGCGGTCCTCGTGACCTCGTCTCAGAGCGAAGTTCGATTCCTTCCATTTTTCAGTATTCATCGCTGGGGTTCAGAAGAATCCGAGGTAGATATCCTCTGTAGGAGGGTGTTTCGATCGAGAGAGAAAGCGTGAGATGTCGAGAGAGCGAGAGAGAGAGAGAGAGAGGAGGAGAGGCGGAGGAGAGAGAGGAGGAGAGAGAAGGGGAGAGAGAGAGAGGAGAGGAGAGAGAGAGAGGAGAGAAGAGAGAGAGAGGAGAGGGAGAGAGAGGGGAGAGAGGAGGAAGAGAGGAGGGGAGAGAGGAGAGAGAGAGGGAGAGAGAGAGGAGAGGGAGAGAGAGAGGCGAGAGAGAGAGAGGGAGAGAGAGAGGAGAGAAGAGGGGAGAGGAGAGGAGAGGGAGAGAGGAGAGAGGAGAGAGGAGAGAGGAGAGAGGAGAGAGAGGAGAGAGAGAGAGAGAGAGGGAGAGAGAGAGAGGAGAGGGAGAGAGGGAGGAGGGAGAGAGAGAGAGGGAGATAGAGAGAGGGAGAGAGCAGAGGGGAGGGAGATAGGAGAGAGGGAGAGAGAAGAGGGAGAGAGAGAGGGTGGAGAGAGAGAGAGGGGAGCGAGAGAGAGGGGAGCGAGAGAGTCTTTTTCTCTCTCTCTTCTTTCTGTTTTCTCTATTCTTTTCTCTCTCTCTCTTTCTCTCTCTCTCTTTCTCTCTCTCTCTTTCTCTCTCTCTCTCTCTCTCTGTCTCTCTCTCTGTCTCTCTCTCTCTCTCTCTCTCTCTCTCTCTCTCTCTCTCTCTCTCTCGTGTGCCTCATAGGCTGGGGTGTGTGGCAGGTTGTATTTTGACGCTATTTCTCTGATGAAGAAAGTCTTGGTTAGGTGGTATATGAGCCGAGAGCTCGTTGATCTTGATACCCTAAGTACTCTCCGGAGTTAGGTAACTTTGACCATTTCTAGTCTTATCAGATTTGCTATATTTAACCGGTGTAATTGCGTATCACGCTATTGGGGCTATCTTGATGTGAAATAGTCTTATTGCTGTTTCGACTGACAGCTTTTCGACATTTCGAATGTCAAAAGTGGCGTTTTTAGACACGTATTGAGGAAGTCTAGATTCAAATATTTGTTTTTAACTCGAGATGTATAAAACAAATGCATTTTCTTTTTCTTAATAATAAAGGAAAATAAATTTTTGTATTTTTATTCTACTGTAATTAAAACACTTCCCAATTTATGTATCTCCAAACTTAGATCCTACTTATGTTATCCTTGTCTACCCAAGATATAAATTTATTTTTATTCTTAGTAAGGTTATTTATAGAAACTATATTTCGTATCAATTTACCAGTCACGAATTACACTGACCAAAAAAAAAAGGAACTTTTTGTTTTGTCTCAGAAAGAAAATTATATAATTCTGATAGTATTTTTTCTCCTGAATTCAAATATGATATCGGCTTTTCTCCATCACGCAAGGTTTCCGAGAGACAGGCATTTATAATTTCAAACACTTCAATATTTTCTACATTCGTAACTACACAATATTCGAACATTCGGACTCGCCTACAAAGTAAGAAATGACGATATTCTGCTATATATCGCCTGTGGAGCATCCCTCTTGATGGTCCAACAATAATCGGCCAGCATATTAGGATTCCATTTGTCTTCATATATCTTTTCCATAGCTGAAATCTCCTGATGAAAGTGTTCCCCGTCTTATTTTACAATGGAAAAATGGATGAAAAAACGTTTATTAAAAATAATTATTTAAATCCATTAATTGAAATTGAAATAAAAAACTGTAGGTGATGGAGAAATTCCGAATACATATTTGAAAACACGATAAAAAACTGCATTAAGTACAACTATTGGTACTCATGAGACAAAAATCATGTTGACCAGTGTTATTTGCACAGGAACTATGCAATGAACTTAGTTTGGTAACAGTACATTTGAAAGCATGTTAAATTATATTTCTGGTTTTAACTATTTTTTAATATCTCCTCAAGATACGTAATGTAGATCATAAAATGTTTTCTAATGATTTACGAGTATGAACTTCAAAATTAAATTACAACTCGCTTAGAAAAGTCCATTAATGAGATATTTCACAAGTTTGAGTACCCTTTTCAACTGCACGTGATAAAACTAATGTTTTATTACGTTTTTACAGGTCAAGTGTGTATTGAGAATCAGATCCGAGAAGTTTTTAATTGAAATAGTTTACATATCACAGTTGGCTATGTATGCATAATCTTTTTTGCGTGAGAATTAAAACACTTCTCAACTACAAATGCATGTAGAATCATAATATAGACATTTCATTATCTTTACTTACTTTATTTTCTTTTTTCTTTCTTTTCCATTTTAAGTGGGAGTTAGCCTTCAGGCAATAGGATAGAGCTACAGAAGGCGATGGATGCACTCCAAGTGTGGGCGGAAGAAAACGAACTCATTATAAATGAAGATAAGACAGAATACGTCGTATTCCGGAAAGGAGGTAGACTAGAGGCAAACACGGAAATCTACTACATAGGAAAACCACTGAGGAAAGTCAACACATATAAATATGTAGGGATCACGATCCAAACAAATGGGAAATCATTCACATTACACATAAAAAGGAGACTGATAGAAGCAGTGAGGGCCATAAACGATATAAAGAACATACAAGCCTATCATTGAAACAGCAATGAGACTATTCGAGGCCAAGATACTACCGGCGGCAACGTACGGACTGGAAATAATATGGGAACGGCTAACGGAGAGACAGCTGGAGAGCCTGGAAAAATCTGAAAGCCAGATACCTAAAGAGAGTGATGGGGTTATCAAAATATACCCCATCCAGGCTGTCATATGTGATGGCTAGAGAAACATTCCTGCTTCAAGACCTGATGCTGAAATTCTTGTTACCCACAACAGAGGCAGCAGCAAAGGTACTACACAACAGAAGTAGAAAACAAGACGAGATCTGGGAACGAATTCTACTCACAGAGGCGATGGCAAACAACAATTGGATGTCGGCGAACTACGAGTTGCGACACCTGGTGACCAGGATGGCGGTACACGGTTTCCACCACAGAATATGTACCAAGAAGACATATCACGTACCAGAAGACACATGTGTATGCGAGATGTGCAAGGAAAGATGTGACCGATACCACATCACAGTGTGTAAAACAGAAAGAAATCCATAGGTGAATATGCACGGGACAAATAAAACAAAACAATACACAATGTGTGAACATTCTCATTATTATTATTAGTAGTATATAAATTATGAGTATTTTATGTTTTTGATCCTCCATTCCTCTAGTCTAGTGGCGAAGTCGTTTTCTCCTGCGTATCGGACCCAAATACGAATCCTGATCGACACAGTTTCCCTAGACTATTTAAGTCATGCCCCAAATGGGAGTCAATGACCAATCACATTTCAATGATTTTTAATTTACAACCAATCACAGTCGTGTTTCGCCTAGAATTTGCCAACTAAAGTTTATCATAATAAAGATAGCACCTCCTTTTTAACATTCTGAATAGGTCATAGCATTATTTTGCAGTGACTGACTCTCTAACAAATACGGCTACCAGATTGTATATATAGTGCATGAGTGTCAACAGAAGGCGCATACGAGAGATAATATAAAATAATTTGTAACAATTGATTATACTACAAAAAAATCACTGTTTACACTTTCTTAAACGAATTATGTTCCAGGAAATTACGTTCCAGAAAAATGTAACTGACATATTTACAATAGTACATCAGAAATTAATTAATTAATACATATAACGTTGGTTATAAATTTCTCCACTAGATTGCATTCTTACAACATTGCGATCCTTTGGCAATAAATAATATGATCTAGTTGCAGTGATAAACAAAAGAAGCAACTGAAGCGTACCAATCGTTTCTCATTTGTTTTCAAACATCGTCGTTTACATTAAATATATAAATATTTTAAAATAACTATAGTTAAATAATGATTTGTGATTAAACAGCTTAATTTTATTCGTTAAATAGTCCTAACAAATGCCACTCTTGATTTCCAAATTCTCTAGATAAATTAACTCCACACTTCGTGAGTCGTGAATTTATCGATAATTTGGAAATCACTCGTGGCATTACTTATGATAAGTTTTATTTCGGAGCTTTTTCTTAGTTGTAAGATGAATATCAGGACATTTTAAGGGCCAAGTTTGTACGTTGCCTATGTTCAATGTATTAAGAATAATTTATAAGCAAGTGTGTACATGTGGGCGGGAGTCGAATTAAGTATTACCTTCTCTCTATCTCTCAATCTTCAGGGTTTTACAGCTGCTGCCGTCTTCCCGTGCCAAACCTCCAAAGCCTATGATCTTGGGCATCTTCAATGATTAGCCCTCTTGCTTGCATTAATGTCTTCATGTTTTCCTCCCATGTTAACTTCGGTCTCCCTCTCTTCCTCCTTCTGGTCGGTTGCCATTGATATAGTTGCTTTGGCCATCGTTCATCTTCCATTCTTAAAACATGTTCTAACCACTTTAATTCCTTCTCCTCAATTCTTTCCATTATTGCTTTCTACTGCTTCCATTATGTTTCTAATTTCCTTATTTGTGACATGTTCTAATTTTGATTTTCTGGCAATTCCCAATAAGAGCTTTATTTTGCCTGGCAGAGCTAAGGCCTTACGGCCTTGTCTGCCACTCAACCAGGTTTTAAAAAATACAAAAATAATAGTCTTACATCTTACATCTAAATTACAATATACATAAACGATTACATGTTATAAATACAATACAATTAATATTTATAATGTATTTTTATTTACTCTAAATTTAACGAATTAAATATATAATATGTACAAGATATATAAAAAAACAAGGAAAAGATTATTAATGTGCATAGTATAAAATTAAATAAATAGACAAAAATTAATTATTAGACAACAGGTAACTGTATAAGCGTGACTTAAAGGTGCCAAGTGTGCGGCAACCCCTGATATCTTGAGGAAGGAGATTCCAGGAGCGGGCAGAGGCTACTGTAATATTTTTCTCTACCACATCTTAGTTTAAATCACAGAAATGCTTTAAAAAATGATACCTAGTTTCACTTGTTACATCTTTAAATCAAACAAAACTGTCTACGTCTGACTGTAAAATTGTTGAATAGCGAAAACATAAAGAGATGTGTGTTATGATTCACACAAGGTTGAACTAATTAGTATCTTGGGTGGTTTTAAAAATATCCGATGGAGCTTCACTTCTAATTAACTTGATTAAGTCCCTTTTGAACATCACGCACTTATCATGTTGTTTTGAAGCTGTAAACATTACACACATCAAGAAACACATTACACTTATTTCCATTATACACTGGGGTTAAATGCTGAATAAATCTTGTTTGGAAATGCATGGTATTATGCATTACAGGGACTCTTGTCCTCCCAACTTCTCTCAAAAAAACATTAATTTGAAAATATATAAAAATGTTATTCTCCCAGTTATATGTATGCGAAACATGGACGCTTATTTTAAGGCAGGAGAAATATTACGAGTATTTGAGAATAAAGTGTTAGAAAATGTTTCGACCAAAGGGACTCGAGCAGACAGGCGAATGGAGAAGGCTTTCATATCAGTGAGCTACATGATATTTATAGGAAGCCAGATATCTAATATGTTTGTTTGTTTGTTAGTTTGTACTTTATGCACGGCTATACCGTTGATCCTATTGTGATGGGGTTTTGGCAAAATGTTCAGGAGATTCCCGGGATTAACATAGGCTATAAGAGAGTTGTGATACTCAACTCCTACACCCTTAAAAATCGCCCTTTGTAGTGGAAAACGTGAAAAAAATAGCTGTTTGGACGGGGCAAACGCTGCCTAAACCATAACAAATACACAAAATTGATGTACTCAGAATTAAATATCTCAAAAGCCCTACGAAAAAGTCCGCGACAGCATAATATATGTTTATGTCTTACGGATAACTCACAATAACCATTTTTTGTTAAAATTCATCGGAGAACATTTTGTTTAAACAACTCACCTCATAGGATTCATGCTTCCATGATACCTCGGTTTCAAACACAGTCGTGTTCATCCTCAGCCATAACTCCGACTGACGAAATTCTTCGGCCGTCAACTGTTTTATTGTCGCCATCTTCAGTGCTGCCATCTATGGTTGAATTTATGAACTTCGAAATCAAAGTAATTTCGTTAGGGATATCAAAATTAATTGATCTATCTTTATTTTTCTGTATGTGTATCTTCTCCCAAACTGTCAATTCCAAAGGCTTCTCTACTTGTTTTAAAAGTTTAGCTTCTCTTCCAATTTTATGATGTTCTAATGAACTATGTGCAGCAATTGCAGATTTTTCGATTTCACAATTTTTAATATTTCTAAAACGTTCTTTTGTCCGAGTTTCTAAATTCCTTTTTGTTTTCCTATATAAACTTTATTGCAATCTTCACAACTTACTTGATAAATTCCAGATTTCTTACTCTCTGGGATATTGACCTTTTTATTGGTACTTAGAAGATTACCCAGACTAAATGTATTTATTGGTGCCAAAGAAATGTTGTATTTGTCAAAACTTGTTTTTTTTTTTTTTAATTTTCTATGCATTTCAGGATGATAAGTAATTTTCTTGTAATTTTTTTCTTTTCTTTGCAATTTTGTAGAGTAGTATATTCATTGAGCTTTTTTTTTGTGTTTGAATTTCTTCAACTTATTTGTAATTAATTCTTTATCAAAACCATTTAATCTAGCAGTGTTTAAGATATGTTTATACTCTTTGTTGAAATTTTCTTCATTTAGTGGTACATTTGTCAATCTATAAATTAAGCTATTGAATATTGCATCCTTGTGAGCAATGTGATTAAAGCCTGATGATTTAATGTAATTATCATAAGTAATGCCACGAGTGATTTCCAATTTATCTACAGAATTTGGAAATCAAAAGTGGCATTTGTTAGAACTATTTAACGAATAAAATTGAGCTGTTTACTCACAAATCAGTATTTAACTATAGTTATTTTAAAATATTTATATATTTAATGTAAACGGCGATGTTTGAAAACAAATGAAAAACGATAGGTACGCTTCATCTGCATCTTTTGTTTATCAGTGCAACCAGATCATACTATTTATTGCCAAAGGAACGCAGTATTGTAAGAATGCTCTCTAGTGGAGAAAAAATGAAACACATCGAACTGTATATTAATTCATTTCTGATGTCGTATGATGTAAATATGGCAATTATATTTTTCTGGATTATTACCTGGGAAAAAATACATTTAAGAAAATGCAAACAGTGGTTTCTTTTTTTTTTTTTTTTTGTGGTATAATAAATTGCTACAAATGTTTTTATAGCCGTATTTCGTATAGGCTCAATCACTGCAAAATAATGGTCAGACCTGTTCAGAATATTAAAAAGGAGGAGCTTTCTTTAATATGGTAAATATAACACTGATAAATATTTCGTGAAACACGACTCTGATTGGTTGTAAAACAGAAATCATTGAAACGTGATTGGTCATTGACTCCCATTTGGGGCATGAGTTAAATAGTCTGTATGAGTTCCTTTCCTATATATATCAAATTCAATGTTCAATGTTTGCTCATTCCTAATTAAACATAAATCCAAAAATGGAATTTTATTTTCTTTTATTTTCTTTTTCTAATTCAACGTTTGTGTTTTGCCAATTTAAGCTTTAAATAATCATATGGTATATCTAGATTCGTAATAGAGCAACCATAAAGGGATCCTAATGAAAACAAAGTGATTTCTATCAATTTGAAACAATGGAGTGAAACGGGTAAAGTGTAATAACCCTAAAGTGTAATTAGTATGATCGCCACGCTGTGACACCAGATGTCATATAGGCAGCGGCAGGATATCCATTTCAAAAGTTTAAAAAAATATTTTTTAGCGCTGTTCTGCTCATATAACTGTCACGCGTGGCTTCCGTTTGCACAGAAATTGTTTTAATTTAAATTCGATGTATTAAAACAATTTTTCTGTACCATACGTAAAGAACTGAATGGATGTTCTATCTGCACTGTGTATCGTTGTTTTCAAACCATGGGCGTGGGTTCATAAACGGATCACGATCACAAATCTGCGAAACATTTATGTGGCTCATAGTTTAGAAATTATAATGTACAACAGGGAAAACTTCCATTCAGTATACAGATTTCATGAAATTATGTAATAAATTTCTATTTAATCGAATTTATATTGAAACAATATCCATTGCTACGGTTACATGTAAGATTTCAGCTTGGAGAATGGGAGTCTTTCTTAGTCATCAATTGCAGCAATTATTATTGACTCTTTAACTCATGCCCCAAATGGGAATCAATGGCCAATCACATTTTAATGAATTTTGATTTACAAACAATCACAGTCTTTTTCACCTAGATTTTATCAATTTAATATTATCACTTTAAAATCAAGCTCCTCCTTTTTAACATTCTGAATAGGTCATAGCATTATTTTGCAGTGACTGACTCTCTAAGAAATACGTTGAATATAAGAATTTATATATCAAGATGTAAGAATTGTAGAATGGATGTGACTACCAGATTGTATATATAGTGCATGAATGTAACCAGATAGTGCTTGCGGGAGATAATATAAAAACATTTGTACTAATTGATTATACCACGAAAAAGTAACCTCTGTTTGCACTTTCTTAAACGTATAATTTCCCAGGAATTTACGTTCCAGAAAAATATAATTGACATATTTACATGACAGAATTTCAGAAATTAATTAATAACCTATAATGTTGGTTATAAATTTCTCCACTAGGGTGCATTGTTACAATATTGCAATCCTTTGGCAATAAGTAATATGGTCTGTTTGCAGTGATGAACAAATGAAGTATAACAATAGTTTCTAATTTGTTTTCAAACATCGCCATTTACATTAAATACATAAATATTTTAAAATAACTACATTTAAATAATGATTTGTGAGTAAACAACTTAATTTTATTCGTTAAATAGTCCTAACAAATGCCACTCTTGATTTCAAAATTCTCTAGATAAATTCACTGCTCACTTAGTGAGTCGTGAATGTATCGATAATTTGGAAATCACTCGTGGCATTACTAATGATAAAGGTATAATTGTCAACATAAGTCTGTTAAAATTGATTGTATACGATGAAATATAAAATTCGATCGGCGAATAACTATGCGAAATGACGGAACATTAAAAATAAATATTAGAGGAGGCTTTTCGAGATTGTTATAAATAATAAAATAATTACTTAATATTAATCCTTCTAGATAATAAAAGTAAAAAAAATTATAACATTTAACAGAATAACAGGAATTATAAATAATATTTTCAAGCCAAACACAGTACAGCAACACACACGAACTATAATTTACAAAACACTGGCCAGACCCATATTATGTCACGGCAGTGAGGCCTGAACAATTCGGAGTGTAGATGAACAAAGACTAACTGCGGCAGAAATGAAATTTATGAGACGTACTGCGGGTTACTCAAGAACAGACCACAAAAGAATTCTGAGATTCTCAAAGAATTACAAATAGAATCAGTCATGAAATATGTACAAAAATACAGAAACAACTGGAAATCTCACATAAGAAGAATGAGCAGAACAAGAATACCACGTCAAATCTTAAATTACCAGCCACCTGGCAAGAGACCTTTGGGTAGATCCTTCAAACGTTGGATTGAGACCGTAACAGACCACTAGGTCTATCACATGAAAGGAAGAAGAAGAAGAAGAAGAAAGAGGAGGAGATAATAAAAGTTAGACTTTTGCGTTATCATCCATGAAGGCCCTTGTAAATAAAGACGGAAGGATCAACCGGAGCGATGAAATAATAACAATACTAATTATAAAAAAACAAGATCTAAGTAGGATAACGGCGGCAGAAATGAAATTTTTGAGATCTGTTAAAGGGTGACAGAATCAAGAACACAGAAATAAGACAGGGAATTGAAATATTCGCAATAACTGATAAAATAGATACATATAAACAAAAATGTAAGCAATGCGTAGACAGAATGAATGAGGATAGATGTCCAAAACAAATAACAACATACAAACCTGAAGGCACCCGAGATGTGGGCAGACCTAGAAAGAGATGGGCTGAAGTCGGAACGGGTCAACATACCTAATCCGTGAATGCAGATGAAGAATAATTGTAATGAATGATGATGATGATGATGATAATAATAATAATAATAATAATAATAATAATAATAATAATAATAATAATAATACATTTATTTTGGCAAAGAAATGTCATATGGCTAGTTCAAATAGGCCTCTATGAATTTCAGATCACAGTGATACCTAAATACAAATTATATTACGAATATAAAGAATTAAATATTGATATGTTTTAACATATATATGCATACATGTAGGTATTCGTTTTTATACACTAAATATAGTACACTTAATGTATCATGCATTACTTACTTACTCACTGGCACTATCGAACCCGTAGGTTCATGGCCGCACGGACATAAGCTCTCCATACATCCCTATCCTGAGCTAATGCTTTCCAATCATTCCCTGTATAATCTACTTCCCTCAAATCATAGTTAATGTTATACTCCCACCCCATTCTTGGTCTACCAACTGGGCGTTTTCCCTCTGGCTTTCCTACAAGAAGCTTCCATGCAAGTCTTTCATTCCCCATACGTGCAACATGTCCTGCCCATCGCAGTCTACGAGATTTAACTATTCTTATTATATCTGGCTTCCTGTAAAGACCATGTAGTTCATTGTTATGTAGTCTTCTCCATTCACCTGTCTGTTCATCTCTCTTTGGTCCAAAAAATTTTCCTAAGTACTTTATTCTCAAATACTTGTAATCTCCTTTCCTCTCTTAAAGTAAGAGTCCATGTTTCGCACCCATATAATATAACTGGTAGAATAATTGTTTTATATATTTTCAGTTTAACGTTTTTTGAAAGGAATTGGGACATCAAGAGCCTCTGCAATGCATAATAGCATGCATTTGCAGAATTGAGCCTATGTTTAATTTCTTTGCGCATCTCATTCCTATTTGTGATTATAATAATAATATTAATAATAATAATAATATTAATAATAGTATCATGCATTATAGAATTTATCTATAGGTAAAAGTATTTACTATAACATTATGTATTTTATTCAGAAACACCAGTTAATATATGCGATAATTTAAATGAATTTGGCCAAATATAAATTTCGATTTCTTTTAAATTATTCTAAAAGTCTGTCAGACTTAATTTCCAGAATTAGGAAACCCGATATACTGTAATTGGTTATGGTATATGATATGAAATAATGAAATGTCATTTTTAAGGCACATAACATAAAGCAAGAAGTTATGATCGTGTTTTTTCAAATATTGTTAGACGATACATACTGGAAATGAAATGCTAAGTAACATGAAAATATCACACTAATTTGTCAATTTCCACAAATTTCTTTTTGGAAATAATAGTTTGCCACCAAGTTCTTGTGATAAATCTCAGACATATATTTAAGAAAACTGTGTATTTTTTTGTAAATAGCTTTAGAGCTTTTCCAGGTTTCACTTCCATATAAAATCATTTGTTTAACATTTTTGTTAAAACTTCGATTCTTCTATTTAAGTGAGGTATTTTTAGATATTCCTAATTTAATTTTTCGATACACCATAATATATACATAAAATTGGGACTCATCATCGTGGCAAATATATGTCAGTGAGAGGTGAACTGAGGAGATTCCATTTCTTGAGACCCGAGGTCTACTAATCGATGAGCTCCTTCTGGAAGTAGGAAGTGCCGCAGAGAGATCCAAACGAATTAAGCGACCTGGAACACAATGGCTGACAAATGCTGCTCTATTGATTTACTTGACCTTTACATTTATCTTCCTATTGTGAAAAAAACAGTACAGATTGATCCAAAACAGTCATGTGTAAGATTTGCATTGATTTGCGATAGGTGTGCAACTATAAACGAATAGTTCTTGACAATTAAATTAGAAAGTTTCAATTGTTCGTGTAGGATAGAGTTATAGATAAACGATATAGATCATCTTTCATTCGCAATAATAATAATAATAATAATAATAATAATAATAATAATAATAATAATAATAATAATAATAATAATAATAATAATAATAATAATGTGCGGTCTGAACCACGTTCTGCTAAACCATTTTTGCACCCACGCAGGGTTATATTGTTGATCACTATTATGATTGGAAAGCATAGATTGTTCAAATTGTGACATCTTTGCCCGGGCCCATAGAGGCAAAGAGGAATTCAACTTTCTTTACTAAATTCTCCCAATATGTAATGTTTACTGACTTATAAAATACAATCGTGGAAGCTTTGGGATAATGGAACTAACACACGCTTGAGCAAGCTTTTGGAATTTGACTTTGATATCTGACTTATGCTAACTACTGAATGAATAGGCACAGAGTAAGTAAAACGCACAACTAACGCTTTTAATGCGAGTCAAAATATAGTCATATAATATAAAGATAAATAAGTAAATATTCAATTTACAAAGAAAAGAAATCATAGATCATCTATACAAAAAGAAAATATGATATAAATCAACATACATACATACATTATCACTCACTCTAGTCCAGCCTCAGGTTGGGGGAAATACTGTCCTAGCGTCCCCTAGCTTACTGGACTAAACAAACAAAACCAGCTCTTCTGAGCTGCTCTGACCAGACTCCAATGGTGACTAAGTAGATGATGATTCGATGTTACAAAACACAGCTATTTATGAGAGTTCACAGGGAGAGGGGGAATGCGCGATAGCACACGGTGCGCACTAGAAAAGGAAGGGATAGATAGGAAAGCATTTGGCACTGTTCATAAAGATGACACTCGAGATGGAGACGCGATGACGTATAGTTTGCGCAGTAATACGTAATTCCTGTATCGAAATGTCCATTTCGGTACAATAATAATAATAATAATAATAATATATATTAATAATAATTAATACTATTTTTATTAGGAATATTCCACAACCCAAAGTGATTTGTCGCCGAGGTTCCTGTCTAACACATCTTCTTCCCTCAAATCTTTAGCATCCATACTTCTCTTCACTCCATCCATCCAATGTTCTCTAGGTCTGCCTCTTCCACTTCTTCCATTACCTTTCCAATCAAGGATCTTCTTTGTTATTCTCTCTTCTTCGATTCTTATGAGGTGTCCATACCATTTCAAACGTTTTTCTTCTATATTTTTTTCGACTTGCATAATTTCCCTTATTGTGCTGTTTCTGACTTTATCCCATCTTGAAATTCTTGTCGATTGCCTCCAAAAATCCATTTCTACTGCTAACAGCATTTGACTTGCTTTCTACTTAATGTCCAGGTTTCGGACCCATATGATAAAGTGCTTTGCAACAAAACTTGAAATGTAGTTTTCTTGGTTCTGTATATTAGCCTATATTTCTATTCCAAAGCACTGAGTTCAACATACCAATGATGATGATGATGATGATGATGATGATGATGATACTTACTTACTTACTTACTCACCGGCACTATCGAACCCGTAGGTTCATGGCCGCGCGGACATAAGCTCTCCATACATCTCTATCCTGAGCTAATGCTTTCCAATCATTCCCTGTATAATCTACTTCCCTCAAATCATAGTTAATGTTATTCTCCCACCTCATTCTTGCTCTACCAACTGGACGCCTTCCCTCTGGCTTTCCTACAAGAAGCTTCCATGCAAGTCTTTCATTCCCCATACGTGCAACATGTCCTGCCCATCGCAGTCTACGAGACTTAACTGTTCTTATTATATATGGCTTCCTATAAAGACCATGTAGTTCATTGTTATGTAGTCTTCTCCATTCACCTGTCTGTTCATCTCTCTTTGGTCCAAAAATGTTCCTAAGTACTTTATTCTCAAATACTTGCAATCTCCTTTCCTCCCTTAAAGTAAGAGTCCATGTTTCGCACCCATATAATATAACTGGTAGAATAATAGTTTTATATATTTTCAGTTTAACGTTTTTTGAAAAGAGTTAGGACATCAAGGGTCTCTGCAATGCATAATAGCACGCATTTCCAGAATTGAGCCTCTGTTTAATTTCTTTGTGCATCTCATTCCTATTTGTGATTATTGTTCCTAGGTATTTGAATTCACCACTTCCTCAAAATTACCCTCATTTGTCATTAGCTGTGATGATGATGATAATAATAATAATAATAATAATAATAACAATCGGCAAGGCTCATGGGCTAGTGGTAAGATCTTTCAGATATAGTTCAAAGGTTCCGGTTTCGATTCCCGATCAGACCATACGATTTTTTGTCTTAAAGGGAATTATTGCTGTGGTCGCCCATGGTTTGGATTTACAGTAAGTTTTAGGCTTTAGGACTCTCCTGGTGCTTCATTGCCATTCATCACTATCATACCTCCGGGGAAACGTAATTCAGGCTTTAATGCGCCTCAACTTAATAAGTGTGTTACAATACCTCTATGCCAGAAGAGAATACCAGAAATCCCATAAAGACAACGTGGTGATATTGATAAATAAAATATGCACGCATTAGTCTATAAAGCACGGAATAGGAAAGAATGCTGTCGCTAACACTGGTCAACATGATTTTTGTCTCATGAGTACCAATAGTTGTACTTAATGCAGTTTTTATCGTGTTTTCAAATATGTATTCGAAATTTCTCCATCACCCACAGTTTTTTATTTCAATTTCAATTAATGGATTTAAATAATTATTTTTAATAAACTTTTTTCGTCCATTTGTTCATTGTAAAATAAAACCAAATGAGCTAACTCAGGAGATCTCAGCTATGGAAAAGAGATATCAAGGCAAATGGAATTCTAATATGCTGCCCGATTATTGTTGGGCCATCAAGAGGGATGCTCCACTGGCGAAATATAGCAGAAAATCATTTCTTACTTTCCAGGTGCGTCCGAATGTTCGAATATTGTGCAGTTACGAATATAGAAAATATTAAAGTGATTGAAATTATAAATTCCTGCCTCTCGGAAACCTTGCGTGATGGAGAAAAACCGATATCTTATTTGAATTCAGGGGAAAAATACTATCAGAAACACACATTTTTCTTTTTGAGATAAAAAAAGGTTCTTGCTCAGTGTAATAAACAGAACACAATATATATATATATATATATATATATATATATATATATATATATATATATATATATATTGTGTGTGTGTGTGGTGTATAGGCCTATATATATCAATCCATAGTAATTCTGCCCGAAGGCAGGTCCTTCACTGCAATCATAGCATTTTCATGCTATGCTTGCAACTTTACTAGAGAATTGTTGGTGTGGTAGCTTCGCGTTGCTTTCCACACCGATGATGGATGATGATGAGAATGATAAGGATGATGATGGTGATATGATTTCGGGGACCGTTTGGGCCTTAAAGTTTTCCTGACGTTTGTCTTACAGGTGAGAGAAAACCCCGATAAAAACCTCACCCAGAAAAACTGCCCCGACCGGGGATCGTACCCGGGTCCGCTGCGTGACAAGTTAGCAGGCTACCTGGAGACTACAGCGGTGGACTGTGTATATATATATATATACACACACACACCCGTGCCCATACACGCACACACACTCACACTCACACACACACGCGCGCGCGCACGCACACACACACACACACACACACACACATTCACTTCCACAAGTACACTGATATTACTCATCGGTCTAAAGCCTATAATAATATTATGGAATTAATCTATATTTTTTTCTATTACATAGGACCAAACAAACTTAATTTGGCTATGTTGTAACATTTGAGAAACATACTCCAGAGGTCCTATGTTCAATTTCTGGGGCCGTCCAATGTGACTGTGAGTATGTCTATGTAAAAATAGTATTTATATTAGAAGTTAAAGCTGAAGAGAATGAATCATTGTCTGGAGAAGAATATAGAAGCAGTGCGGAAACACTTCCTACGACGTACGTTTGCTGTGACAGCTGTAACACGGTATGCTTTGTGGTTACAGGAATTCTTGTGACAAGACACGCTCCAGCCCTTGTGTACACGTAAAAAAATCAATCACAGATCGACAGTGCGTCTGAGGGCTGACTAGGAGGGTGCGTGTGACAGTGGCACCCCTCTCTATGTGTCATGGGCCTACGTACCCAATTCAACGACCCACTTCCACTTCAATGTTGCCATTTTCCCCCCAGACCAAGTTTTTTAGTTTTCTATCCAATACCTCTTAACTTCGTAGATAACTACCCATAATTATATGCTTTAACCTTTAAATTGTCCACCGCTGTGGTCTCGAGATAGCGTGCTGCCTTGTTACGCAGCGGGCCCTGGTTCGATTCCCGGTCGGGACAAGCTTCCTGGGTGAGGTTTTTTTCGGGGTTTTCTTCATCTGTAAGACAAATGTCAGGACGTTTTGAGGCCCAAACGGTCCCCGAACATATCATCATTAGGACAAAGATTTTAATGCAGTAAAAGTTAAGATTGTAATATACAGTGTGGTTTAAAGTCCCAGTACAGTTTGTGGATAACGTAGCGCAAATAAAACAAAAATTATAAGGTAGTTTATACTATCAAGTTAGTGTTCAACATAACCTCAATCAATCTCAAAACATGTTTCCCAACAACGCACCGTCCCCCGGAAAACATGCACCTACATATCCTCTGTAATCATTTAACTTGTTTGGCGTATGCGTCGCGTCGCCCGGAAAACATGCTCCAACATATCCTCTGTAATCATTTAACTTGTTTGGCGTATGCGTTCTTTCAGCACTTGAAGATTAGGAAACTTGATTCTGTACTCCTGTTGCTTGATGAACCCCCAAGCAAAAAAGTCCAGGGGTGCGAGGTCTGGCGAACGATGTGCCCAGATACGAGGAGATGCCCTTCCAATCCACCTTTTGGGAAACCTGTCATTGAGATACCCGCGTATAGCCAGAGCAAAGTGTGGTGGTGCTCCATCTTGTTGCAACACCACTGTATCAATGATACCATCTTGCTGTAACTGTGGCTGTAAGAAAAGTTGCAACATATTAAGATATACGTCTCCCGTGAGGGTTTCCTTTGGAATCAGTCTCTAACTCCTTCGTACGACTGACCTCTTAAACGCGCAGCAACAATCTCTATCCGCTCTTCAATGGTGAACATATTTGTATCTTTCGAATGGCTGTAACAGAAATACGATATGTAAGCGATTTCTTTAAAATGTACTGGGACTTTATAATCACACTGTAGTATAATTAGAACTAAGCCTTCTCTCTTTTGTCTTGGTTTCACACACAAACAGTTGAATAATATGAGAAGTTAGACTTCTGTCTTTTGTCTTCGATTCACATACAAACAGTTGAATAATATAATGAGAATTTAGACTTCTGACTATCTATTGTCTTGGTTTCACACAGAAACAATTGGATTATATGCACTATCTGTGTTGCAATCTTAACTTTCAGTGCATTGAAATCCTTGCTCTAGTCATCATGATTATCGTCCCCGGTGTGGAAAGCAAGGGGAAGCTACCACACCTACAATTCCCTAGTAAAGCTGCAAAGCATAGCATGAAAATGCTATGATTGAAATGAAGGACATGCCCTAGGGCAGAACAGTGTAGATAAAAAAAACTTTAAATTGGCAAAACACCATTTTTTATCCAAATTATTAAAATGTCCAAATTATTAAGCTTTTTTACTTGGTAACTAACTCACTGGCACTATCGAACCCGTAGATTCATGACCGCGCGTACATAAAGCTCTCCGTACATCCCTATCCTGAGCCAATGTTTTCCAATCATCCCTGTATAATCTACTTCCCTCAAATCATAGTTAATGTTATTCTCCCACCTCATTCTTGCTCTACCAACTGCGTGTTTTCCCTCTGGTTTTCCTACAAGAAGCTTCCATGCACGTCTTTAATCCCCCATTCGTGCCACATGTCCTGCCCATCGCAGTCTACGAGATCTAACTGGTCTCATTATATCTGGCTTCCTATATAGACCATGTAATTCACTGTTATGTAGTCTCCTCCATTCGCCTGTCTGTGCATCTCTCTTTGGTCCAAACATTTTCCTAAGAACTTTATTCTCAAATACTCGTAATCTCCTTTCCTCCATTAAAGTAAGAGTCCATGTTTCGCATCCATGTAATATAACTGGTATTATATTAAAATAAGAGAGTATTATTTCGTCCAACCATTCATTCCAGCCCTAAATTAAAAGACTAATGCATTTATCCCCGGGAAAAACCAGCAATTTTTTTTTTTTTACTTTCTTGCTGTTAATTATACTGTACTTTAAGCTGCTTCATATGGTAATAACAAGATAAGTCAGTTTTTTTATTCTACAGTAAAACCTGTCTTAGCCGGAACCTTTATAAGAAGGAAACCTGTAGAGACGGAACAAATCTCCAGAACGGTACGATTTTATATGTAAAATCGTTCTGTATAAGCCGGAAACCTTCATAACGCGGAAACGGAATGGAATTTAAAGTACAAATAGTTAATTTTTACCTCAGTTAGACGGAAAATTATTCTTTAAGCACGTTCTAATTACAGTATTAATGACCACACGTGAAAATTCTGCATATGACGCTTCTGCATTATATCGTTTTACCTTCTTATGTTGCCATTGTATTGCGGGGTACCCTTCCTTGTGTGTGACAGCGGGGAATTCCTCGCTTTTCGTTGCCTGCTTACGTAACCTGCGAGGGAGTTGGGAAACTCTTCAGTCCATTTGAAGTCTTCTTGTAGTTGAGTTCCTTCTCGCTTTTGTGTAAAAAAGTTGTTTTCTATTACTAAGCAAATTGTGCTGTGTATGCTTGTAATTTGGAAACCCTTTATAAGAAGGAAAACTGCCAAGACAGAAATATGTTTAAGGAACCGTCATGTTCCTTCATAGACAGGTTTTACTGTATTAGCTATAATAGACAATTTTTGTTTTAGATAAAAAGGGAGGAAGTACACTGAGAAAAACAGATATATCGACCTATCTTGTTTCTGCCAGTTTTCCACTTACCTGATTTTTCCCAGAGATGATTGAATAATTATGCTACCTTTGCACGGTCAAAATACCGCAGCAATTTAATAGTTAAAACAATCGTGAATAACTGTATATTGTGTTATTTGACATAGATTTAATTATTTCTAACCGTTTGTTTTTAATTGTTTTATTTATAATATTAAATAACTGAAACAAATATATCGTAATAGGAATACATTGCTAATTTAAGGATTAAATCGTCAGTAAAGTGTTCTCATATGTAGGCTATAGCCTAAAAAAATGAATCATCATTGCTATGTAAGTAGCCTAATGTACTAAAATTTTTGTTTTCTTCTTTTCAGGTAAGTGCAGTTGTCACATAAATCTACGCTACAAGTTTCTGTGTGTGTGAGTAATTTTATTTTAAAGAGGGTCCATATTATAATGAAAGATAATTTATATTTAATTATAAAATTGTAACGCATACATATATACCCAAGTTTAAAATCCTGCTAAGTCCAGAAACGCACAAGATTAAAAATGTACAATATTACCTACATTAATACAAGAATCTGACACCTGAACCATAAAAAAATTAATAAAAGCTGTGTTACTGCAGCAGAAATTTAATTTATGAGAAAAGTAGTAGTAGTAGGACTTTATTAGACAAAAAGTAAGATATTTACAATATTATTTACAAATATGGGTCGCACGGTCAGTAAGCCATACGTGCTGTTGACAGCCCGTTACAATAAAGTAATAATTAGATACATACAATGTTATTTACAAATATTGATCGCACGGGCAGTAAGCCATACGTGCTGTTGACAATTAGTTGATGTTTGGTAATTAATGTACTTAAAACATAAAAGAAAACACAATAATATTACAATTAGATAACAATACAATTACATTATACATTAACTTAGTTATATAGAATTATTAAGAATTAATTGTATTGCAATTTGTTAACATGTTTATTTATTCATGAATGAGTGTTGTTCTTATTTTCCGCGTTTTGTCCGGAAATCTACCCAAATTTATCAAATTTTCTGGGCTTACCAATAACTCGTAGCATGTCGATCTTTCAGAATTTGAATTCAGAAATCTTTCCGGTAATAACTGCACCATGGTCTCCCCAATAAACGGAGTCAGCGGAGTAATACTTTATGAAAGTTTGTTTATATTACAACTGGAACTTAGTTCGAAATTAGTAGATAGTAGGCTGTTTATTTCTCTTGTACATAGTCATCCTTTTATTATTAGATTTAATGTTTATAACTTATGGCGCCTAAATCTCTGTTAAGGGAAACATGGACTTACAAGATGCAAGAAGGGTCCTCATCTAGGGGATATGTGGATGGCAACAACAAGGTGCCCAAGCTGTGCAAAACATTTCTTCCACTTACTTGTGTTTTGCACTCTTCTAACTTTACTATCTAACCTCTCTTGGTTAACTCTTGTTTTTTCGACCCTGACGCTATTAGGGAATCCGAGGGCTAGGGAGTCTTTCCTTTCTTCCATTTCTTCTTTCCTTTATTTTCTTTTCTTCTCCAGAAAAGCCTGACCAGAGGCTATAAGATGGCAGCCCCATCACTGGTCTTGCCTTCCTTTGGCCAGCAACCAATCGAAGGGACTATTATTATGCTTTCAAGTCTTATACGAGAATTTCCCTCAAACGCTGGAGGGAAAATTTTCTATAGAATCGTAACAGGCCTTGGCCTAATACTTGGAAGGAAGGAAGAAGAAGAAGAAGAAATAATTATGTATGGCGAAATGAATAGGCAGGATAATATATATCTTGGCAACTGATATGAAGCACAAAAACATCTGGTTTATTTCTTACGGGATTTGCATCCTGGACATAAATAATTAGAGTTCCAAACACTGGGCTATCTTATTCAGACCATTTTATTTAAATTTTAATCAAGTATGGCATAAAATTTCAATCATCATCATCATCAACAATCACGGATCAAGCCCATGTGGCTTGTTCCGGTCTCATAGATTCTCATTCAAAATTTGGATCCATCTCTTCTTCGGTCTCCCAACATTCCTGCGTCCTTTTGGTTTGTATTTAAGTGTAATTTTGGGAATGCGATCATCTTGCATTCTTTGAACATGTTCTTTCCATTTTTTTCTAGATTCTTTTATTCTATCTAAGAGTTTAAAGATATTTAGCTCATTTCTAATACCTTCACTTATTCTCTTATCTAGAAGTTTGCAACCAGCCATACTTCTCAGAAATCTCATTTCAGCTGCTTCTATGATCTTCACTTCTCTTTTAGTTAAAACCCAAAATTCACTACCATACAATAGTAAGGGGACTGCCACTACTTTATAAAATGTTAGTTTTGTTTCTTTTCTTGTGCTTTTAAATGTCATTTTGATTGTTCCACATATATAATTAAATTTATTAAGTTTGTTAAATAGATCTTCATTTTTAAAATAGGAGATTTCATAGCCCAGGTCTCATAGATAAAAATTTCAATATGGATCAAATTCTTGAATATATACAATGTGTACGAGTGGGCTATGTTCACAGTCGAGTCTACGACAAGGGAACACCATCTAGAAGCACTCGGTACTGAAGATGCCCTCCACAGTTGAGGGAGAAACATCTGGAAGAAATACCAGCTATAGACCACGGCCACATAGCCCCGAATCTTTTAACATTATATTATTGTTACCGTATGTGCAGTCATATGTTTTATGTAGATTTACCAAGTTTAGTTTTTAATTGAATGTGGAATTATAGTCACTGTGTTAACCAAAATACAACTCAGGAATTTACTTAACGATTGAGAAAAGCCTTCATTTGAAGAAAAATAAGAGCGATGGGCATCCATGTTGAATCATGTTTTATTTAGTTGTTGACAAAGCGAATTTTAAACATCGATTGGTTATAAAAATATTGACGCACAGATATTGTTTAGTCTACACAAAGACGACAGCGAGAATGTGTACATGGTGTATCCAACTCGTAGATTTGAGGTAAACACAGAACATCCTGTTGATAAGAGAACAATCAACCAACCTACGCTTTATAAGCAAAGGTATCATTTCAATTATATTAAAGTTACTGAATAATCTTTTAATTGGTACCAGAGAAATAATCCCCAATCTTTGTAAATGCTAGCAAAAAAAAAAAAATCCACTTGTCATAATGAAATTACCTCGTTAAACTTCAAAGGCTCTGTAAATATTTAAAACAAAATTACTTCTATTCATTTGAATTAGAAAAATCTTTATTTAAACTCTATTTACCCCGATCTTCTTGACATAAATGAGCTGAAATACGAAAATTAATGTGTTTTATGTTTAGTTAAATAAGTGGGAGGAAAAATTTATATCGTAATTATTTTTAGATACCCCGTGCTGTTTTTCCGGCGTTGTCCGGGAATCTACTCATCCCGATCATCTGGCATAAATGAGCTGAAAGGCGAAAGTTAATGTACTTCTTATGATTAGTTGAATAAGTAAAATGAAAAATAATTATAAATCTTCTTCTTCTTCACTTCCTGGTTTAGGCAAGAGTTGCCTGTTCCGTCTTCACTAATAGATCTAAGACCATCTCTTCCGAGGACGTCCGACATCTCTTCTTCCTCTTGGAAAATAATGGAAGATTTTATTTGGTAATCTTCTTTCTTCCATTCTTTCTACATGTTCTTTCCACTGTATCTTGTTGTTAAATATCTTTTCTTTAAGAAGAGTAAATGGCTGCACTAGAATGGACCAGATAAGAAACGAGGATATCCGTGAAGAACTGCAGATCTACTCCATAAAAGAAAAAATAATTATAAATGTGTATCGTAATTATTTTAAGATTCCCCGTGCTGATTACCCGTTGTTGCCCGGGAATCTACTTATCTCGATCTTCTTAGCATAAATGAACTAAAAAACAAAATTCGTTATTGTGAATTATCCGTAAAAGAATACCCGCCATGTCCTGCTATGCTTGCACAAGAATCTACGTACGTATCTCGATCTTCTTGGCATCAATGAAAGACAAAAATGGTTACTGTGAGTTATACGTGAGAGAGAAAAATATGCTGTCGCGGACTGTTTTTGTGTATTTGTTATGGTTTAGGCAGCTTAAGCCATTTAAGCTCCAAAGAGCTACTTTTTTCACGTTTTCCACTACAAAGGGCGATTTTTAAGGGTGTAGGAGTTGAGTGTCACAACTGTCTTATAGCCTATGTTCATCCCGGGAATCTCCTCAAAATTTTGCAAAAAGCCCCATCACAATCGGATCAACGGTATGGCGCGCATAAAGTACAAACAAACAAACATTCATTTTTATATATTAGATTGGTAATACTTAACTGTTCTTATTATATCTGGTTTCCCATAAAAATCATGTAGCCCACTGTTATGTAGTCTTCTTCATTCACCTATCTGTTCGTCTCTCTTTGTTCCAAAGTATTAAAACTTCTGATACGTTTTTATTTACTTACTTACTTACTCACTGGCACGATCGAACCCGTAGGTTCATGGCCGCGCGGACATAAGCTCTCCATACATCCCTATCCTGAGCTATTGCTTTCCAATTATTCCCTGTATAATCTACTTCCCTCAAATCATAGTTAATGTTATTCTCCCACCTCATTCTTGGTCTACCAACTGGGCGTTTTCCCTCTGGCTTTCCTACAAGAAGCTTCCATGCAAGTCTTTCATTCCCCATTCGTGCAACATGTCCTGCCCATCGCATTCTACGAGACTTAACTGTTCTTATTATATCTGGCTTCCTATAAAGACCATGTAGTTCATTGTTATGCAGTCTTCTCCATTCACCTGTCTGTTTCATCTCTCTCTGGTCCAAAATTTTCCTAAGTACTTTATTCTCAAATACTTTCCTCCCTTAAAGTAAGAGTTCATGTTTCGCACCCATATAATATATCTGGTAGAATAACAGTTTTATATATTTTCAGTGTAACGTTTTTTGACAGGAGTTGGGACATCAAGAGTCTCTCTGATACGTTTTATAAATGTTTAATTTGACCATTTTTATAAAGGTTGTGTTGAAATTATTAGTAATATTTCAATTATTTAATATTGATGAATTTTCTCGATCCCTCCTTGTACCAAACAAGTCAAATTAAATATTAATAAATAATACTTACTTACTTACTTACTTACTCACTGGCACTATCGAACCCGTAGGTTCATGGCCGCACGGACATAAGCTCTCCATACATCCCTATCCTGAGCTAATGCTTTCCAATCATTCCCTGTATAATCTACTTCCCTCAAATCATAGTTAATGTTGTTCTCCCACCTCATTCTTGGTCTACCAACTGGGCGTTTTCCTTCTGGCTTTCCTACAAGAAGTTTCCATGCACGTCTTTCATTCCCCATACGCGCAACATGTCCTGCCCATCGCAGTCTACGGGACTTAACTGTTCTTATTATATCTGGCTTCCTATAAAGACCATGTAGTTCATTGTTATGTAGTCTTCTCCATTCACCTGTCTGTTCATCTCTCTTTGGTCCAAAAATTTTCCTAAGAACTTTATTCTCAAATACTCGTAATCTCCTTTCCTCCCTTAAAGTAAGAGTCCATGTTTCGCACCCATATAATATAACTGGTAGAATAATAGTTTTATATATTTTCAGTTTAACGTTTTTTGAAAGGAGTTGGGACATCAAAAGTCTCTGCAATGCATAATAGCATGCATTTCCAGAATTGAGCCTATGTTTAATTTCTTTGTGCATCTCATTCCTATTTGTGATTATTGTTCCTAGGTATTTGAATTCAGCCAATTCCTCAAAATTTCCCTCATTTGTCATTAGCTGTCCATTTCCATTATATAATGTATTTCTACGTGTGACCATATATTTAGTTTTACTGATATTTACTTCCAGTCCTAATTTCTTAGTGTTACTCAATAGTGTGTGCGTGTTGGCCTTTAGTATCTCCTCGCTATCGGCCAGTAGTACTACATCATCAGCATAAACTAACAGCTTATTAATACCATTCAGTTGTAAGCCTTCCTCATTCTCTAAAGATTTAATGGCATGCTCTAGTACAAAATTAAATAGTAGAGGAGATAGTGCATCTCCTTGCTTCAACCCATTCTGGATTTCAAAAGTGTCTGAAAACTGTTTGCCTACACGCACCCTACTCGTTGAGCCATTTAGACACATTCGTATAAGTCTAACTAACTTTTTAGGAATTCCGAACTCCAGCAGGATACTATATAACTTCTCCCTCTTAATTGAATCATATGCTTTTTTGAAGTCTACATATAGTTGATGTACAGTACCATTATATTCCCATTTCTTTTCTAAAATCTGTCTTATACTAAAAATCTGATCTGTTGTAGACCTGTTTCTTCTAAATGCACATTGATGATCTCCTAGAATGTCATCAATATAGGGAGTAAGTCTGCTTACTAATATATTTGTTAGAATTTTGTACGAAGTTGAAAGTAATGAGATGCCCCTGTAGTTGTTGCAATCAGTTTTATCTCCTTTCTTATAAATTGGTACGATAATTGATTCCTTCCATTCATCTGGAAGAGCTTCTTTTTCCCAAATCATACTAAGCAACCAGCGTATCTTGTCCATCAATTTTTCTCCCCCTGATTTTATCAGTTCTGCTGGGATCTCATCTGAACCTGATGCTTTATACATCTTCAATTTTTCAATTGCCATTTCAACCTCTAATGCACTTGGCTCTGCGACTAGCATTTCTGCTGTCTGTAACTTATCCTCCTCAATGTCCTGTTCTGTATGTACATTTAATAGCTGATTAAAATAACTTTTCCATCTATTTAATATACTCCTGGAATCTGCAATCATATCCCCATTTTCATTCCGAATTATGTTTGTTCTAGCCTGAAACCCTTTCTTCTCTATACTAATTCCCTGATATAATTCTCTAATGTTCCTATTTTTTGCATTCATTTCAAGATCATTAATCTTCTCTCTCAAATATTCCCTCTTTTTACTCTTTAGTAACTTGGTGGTTTCCCGTCTAACACTACCCAATTGCTCTAAATTTACCTCATTTGGCTCGTGTAACCATTTCATTTTTGCTAGCTTTCTTTTCTTTACAATGTCGGCACATTCCTCATCAAACCATTTCTTGTTTTGCCTCTTTTTTAAACAACCAATGCTTTCTGATGCTGACAATTTAATAGTATCTCTTATAGCCTCCCATTCTTTATTTATATCAGTTTCTTCTTCGTTTGCCACATTGTCATCTGAAGATTCCAGTACTTCAAATCTATTAGCAATTTTGATTTGGTATTCTTGCCGCATTTCATCATTTTTCAAGTTTTTTAATTCATATTTTACAGAATCATCTTTAGCGTTTGTTCCTCTCATAAGCGATAGCCGTTGTCTGATTTTCACTCTGACCAGATGATGATCCGAATTGCAGTCTGTCCCTCTAACTGATTTAACATCGATGATGCTACTGTGCCAGCGTTTATCCACTAATACATGATCTATCTGGTTCCGAGTTTCTCCATCTGGGGACGTCCAGGTGTATTTATGAATATCCTTATGCTGAAATGTTGTGCTCTTAACAATGAGATTCTTTGATGTGGCAAATGTGACTAATCTAACCCCGTTGTCGTTACTATCTTCATGAAGACTGAATTTGCCTATTGTTGGTTTGAATATATCTTCCCGCCCCACTTTTGCATTAAAATCTCCTAAGACAATTTTCATATGATATCGTGAAAGGCTATCAAATAAGCATTCTAATTCTTCATAGAACTCATCCTTGATCTTGTCATCTTTATCTTCTGTGGGGGCATGTACATTTACAATTATAAAATCATGTCGTTTACCCTTTAGAATTATGTATGATATCCTATCACTAACAAACTTAATATCTCGGATAGCGGATAGGATCCTCCTTCTGACTAAAAAACCCGTTCCAAATGCAGGTCTTTCTGCACCCCCATAGTATAATGCAAAGCTTCCTGATTCCTGACTACCTTCTCCTGGCCACCTAACTTCCTGTAAAGCGACTATATCCAAGGGCGATTTATCCAATTCCCGCGTTAATATCTCTAGTGCCCCGCTATTGTATAAAGTCCTAACATTCCATGTTCCTAGGAACATGTCCCTGTGTTTGAGCCTTTGGCATGGGTTCCCTGAAGTAGTCCCCGCCCGGAGAACCGAATGGGGGACTATTTGACCTCCGGAAAATTTTACCCCAGTAGAACCCATGTCCGCATTTCTTGACGGTTGTATTTTTACGGTGAAAGATCGTCACTCTTTCGACCAAGGTACTTATTTCGTCTGGCTTATCACCTTCGACCAGTCCGGCATGGGTAACCCTATCGGCAGCAATGCTACCGCCGGCATAGCTCTCAGGATCATTTAAGCACACAAGCCACTCCACCACGACAAGGTAAAGATACCATGGAGGGAATAATAATAATAATAATAATAATAATAGTGAAAAAAGAATGCAAAATTATAAGAAAAGTTTTAGGTCCACAAGTCATAGGTGAAGCATTTAGACTCAGAAGTAAAAAGGAAATAAAAATATATACACACATTCATAGTGATATTAGAAAAAGGAAGGTTAAAATTTTATGGCCATATTAAACGAATGAACTCAAATAGGCTTACAAAACAGATAATGGAATTCTACGAAAACAGAAGTAAAGCTCCAGTGGATACTATGAAGTGGATTGATGAAGTAAAAAAGGATTTAAATTGGCAGGAATTACTGAAGAAGATATCCCAAACAGAGATATATTTATTTAGAATTAAGGTGAATAAGTGGCAAGTTGACCAAGAGGACAAACCGAAGAAAAAAACTGGAACAACTTGGACAGATGATAGAGAACAAGCTCATAGCAAAAGAATGAAAGAAATTTGGGCTCATCCGCAATAAAAAAAATAATAATAATACGATTATTAATGTACAGATTTGTGAAAGAATTGTGGTCAAGACAATTCGATGTACAGTAAATAAGTTTAATATTGCGGTATTCTGATCTACCTTAGATTCAGGATATTATTTTACTAAACTGCAGTTTGTACATTATTTTCTCTCGGTCATTTTGAACTAGTGATTACTATTTCTGGTTCTGTGGTTCCCAGGCTTAAATCTTTATGGGGACGATGGTTTTTTTTAAGAACATAAATATATTGAATTTGGCTTCGTTCGGAAGAAAAATAAATCGCGTGTTATATATTTACGACACATTAAATAATCCCAAACCTGAAATGTATTTTAGTCAAATTTGTCTCTTCTTTAACGCCTAGATTTGGATTCCGACATTAATGACCTGAGCTATTAAAGAGAGTTATTAAATAAAAGTATTGAATAACTACATGTCATTTTTTAAGGCACGTTAGAGAATCCGAAGCTTGAAATAAGAGACATTTGTCTCCCCTTTAACGCCAAGATTTGAATTCCGACACTAATGGCCTGAGTTATTAAAGAGAGTCACATAATACAAATGTAATAACAAGTTACATTTTTTAAATATAATGATTGAAAATAATGAAATAAAAATAAATGTTCTTCCTTTATTAATATTTTTATAGCCGATTAATGTTTTAAATTCTTTGTGAAGAGCATCTAAGATTGAATTTCATAAGATGAAATTTCGACGTTAGAGGATCTAAGGCTTAAGCAAAATTTCTCTCCTTTAACGCCTAGATTTGAATTCCGACATTAATGACCTAAACTATTAAAGAGAGTTATTAAATAAAAGTATTGAATAACTACATGTCATTTTTTAAGGCACGTTAGAGAATCCGAAGCTTGATATAAGAGACATTTGTCTCCCCTTTAACGCCAAGATTTGAATTCCGACACTAATGGCCTGAGTTATTAAAGAGAGTCATATAATAAAAAATTAATAGCTACAAGTTACATTTTTTACTGCACTTTAGAGGATCTAAGGCTTAAATAAGAGACCTTTTAGCAAACGTTCTCTCCTTTAACGCCTAGATTTGAATTCCGATATTAATGACCTAAACTATTAAAGAGAGTTATTAAATAAAAGTATTGAATAACTACATGTCATTTTTAAGGCACGTTAGAGAATCCGAAGCTTGATATAAGAGACATTTGTCTCCCCTTTAACGCCAAGATTTGAATTCCGACACTAATGGCCTGAGTTATTAAAGAGAGTCATATAATAAAAAAATTAATAGCTACAAGTTACATTTTTACTGCACGTTAGAGGATCTAAGGCTTAAATAAGAGACCTTTTAGCAAAAGTTCTCTCCTTTAACGCCTAGATTTGAATTCCGACATTAATGACCTAAACTATTAAAGAGAGTTATTAAATGAAAGGATTGAATAACTACAAGTTATTTTTTAAGGCACGTTAGAGAATCCGAAGCTTGAAATAAGAGACATTTGTCTCCCCTTTAACGCCAAGATTTGAATTCCGACACTAATGGCCTGAGTTATTAAAGAGAGTCATATAATAAAAAATTAATAGCTACAAGTTACATTTTTTACTGCACTTTAGAGGATCTAAGGCTTAAATAAGAGACCTTTTAGCAAACGTTCTCTCCTTTAACGCCTAGATTTGAATTCCGATATTAATGACCTAAACTATTAAAGAGAGTTATTAAATAAAAGTATTGAATAACTACATGTCATTTTTAAGGCACGTTAGAGAATCCGAAGCTTGATATAAGAGACATTTGTCTCCCCTTTAACGCCAAGATTTGAATTCCGACACTAATGGCCTGAGTTATTAAAGAGAGTCATATAATAAAAAAATTAATAGCTACAAGTTACATTTTTACTGCACGTTAGAGGATCTAAGGCTTAAATAAGAGACCTTTTAGCAAAAGTTCTCTCCTTTAACGCCTAGATTTGAATTCCGACATTAATGACCTAAACTATTAAAGAGAGTTATTAAATGAAAGGATTGAATAACTACAAGTTATTTTTTAAGGCACGTTAGAGAATCCGAAGCTTGAAATAAGAGACATTTGTCTCCCCTTTAACGCCAAGATTTGAATTCCGACACTAATGGCCTGAGTTATTAAAGAGAGTCATATAATAAAAAAAATTAATAACTACAAGTTACATTTTTACTGCACGTTAGAGGATCTAAGGCTTAAATAAGAGGCCTTTTAGCAAAATTTCTCTCTTTTAACGCCTAGATTTGAATTCCGACTTTAATGGCCTGAGCTATTAAAGAGAGACATTAAATAAAGTTATTGAATAACTACATGTTAGTTGTTTAAGGCACGTTAGAGCATCCCAAGCATGAAATAAGATATCTCTAGCAAAATTTGTCCCTCCTTTAACGCCTAGATTTGAATTTCGACGCTAATCCACCTGAGCTATTAAAGAGCGGCATTAAAGTATTGGATAACTACATTTACATTTTTACTGCACGTTAGAGAATTAAAGAATAAGATTATGGAATATTTACCTAAAAGTTCCAGTTTTGAATCCTGTTGATGATGGGACTAATCCCGAAAGCACTACAGTTAAATAACTAAACAAGTTGAGGAGACAGGCATTTTAGGTAAATATTCCATAATTTTATACTTTAATTTTGAGTAATATCTCAACGGAACACATCATGAATCTTATAAAAGTTGACTTTATAGAATTCCAAGGTTGAAATAAGAGGTATTTTAGTAAAAATGTGTCTCTCCTTTTACGTCCAGATTTGAATTCAGGCGCTAATGACCTGAGCTATTAAAATGCGTCATTATAAAATTATTGAATAATTACTTACTTACTTACTCACTGGCACTATCGAACCCGTAGGTTCATGGCCGCACGGACATAAGCTCTCCATACATCCCTATCCTGAGCTAATGCTTTCCAATCATTCCCTGTATAATCTACTTCCCTCAAATCATAGTTAATGTTGTTCTCCCACCTCATTCTTGGTCTACCAACTGGGCGTTTTCCTTCTGGCTTTCCTACAAGAAGTTTCCATGCACGTCTTTCATTCCCCATACGCGCAACATGTCCTGCCCATCGCAGTCTATGGGACTTAACTGTTCTTATTATATCTGGCTTCCTATAAAGACCATGTAGTTCATTGTTATGTAGAATTATTGAATAATTACGTTTTTAATTGCTTAAAAATTAATGTTTATCAGAAATAATTTTTCGGTTTGATTATAATAAAAAGTTTACAATTTCTTTCAAATAAACCAAGGAGTACGACAAGGGTGTTCACTCTCACCTATATTATTTAATATTTATATGGACGATATCCTAAAAGAATGGAAGGAGGTTTTAACTAATGAAGGAATATTAATTGATAATAAAGATAAAATAGGGGCACGCCGTAGCGTAGTGGTTAAGGCACTGAGCTACAAGCCGGAGGGTCGAGGGTTCAAGTCCCGTTGGGGTCAGGATTTTTAAACTGACCCAAACCCTCTGGCGGCACTATGGCCCTGGGGTCGACTCAGCCTCTAACGGAAATGAGTACCAGACGCTTGTTCTGGGGGTAAAGGCGGCCGTCACGCAGGGCTGACAACCCGGCTGACATAAAGTGCCGATTGTCTAGAAAAAGTGGGAGCCTTAGCCTCCTACTACCCCAAGGACCTCCGGGTCTGTTGTGGGATCACTTTACTTTTTACTAATAAAGATAAAATAAATGCTTTATTATTCGCTGACGATGTTGTACTTTTAGCAGAATCTGAAAATGACCTCCAAATGTTAGCATATAAATTTAAATTAATATCTAATATATATAATTGTAAAATATCAACAAATAAGTGAACAGTGATGGAATTTATTGGTAAATATGGAATTACATCAAAAATTGTACTGGATAACAAAATAATAGAACAAGTATCACATTTCCAATATTTAGGATGTGATATAACTTATAGAGAAAATAAAGATATAGAAAATAAAGTAAATAAATTTCAGGCTATTTGTGGAACCATAAAAAGAACCTTAGGTCGGAAAACAAGGAAACATATGAAACTTACATTATATAAAACAATGGCTGTTCCTTTGTTGTTGTATGGAAGTGAAAATTGGATAATGAAATCAAGGGATAAAAGCAGGATACAGACTGCGGAAATGCTGTTTTTACGTAATGTGAAAGGATGCACAAGAGCTGATAGAATAAGGAATGAAACTATACGAGAAGAATTAAATATATATAAAATTGAAGATAAAATCATCGAAAATAATAAGAAATGGACAGAACACTTAATGAGAATGAACAACGAAAGAATACCAAAAAGAGCCTCCTGTACAATCCCAGAGGAACAAGAGATGTTGGCCGACCACGTAGAAGATGGACTCCACTTTTAACTTCGCCGGAACAGGCTGCATAGCCTAAACCTTGTAGTAGAAGAAGACAAGAAGAAGTTTACAATTTTCATTTTACATCTGTAGTTTAGGACTTCTGAATAAACTTAAGAATTTGACACCTGTCCTTAGTGAAAAATGGTAGGCAATTATAACATTCTACGTACTCGAACATTAAGGCAAAACAATATTTGGCAAGTTTAAATTGTAGAGTTCATTTCCTGGTGTGAATCTCACGTTCAGATCTCACGACCCGCTCGTTGTTGGGACCGGAGTCATTGCTCCCCCTCCATACTAAGTGTGCCCTAATTCTGTAGATTGCTTTGTTTGTGAAATCCCAGCTTTACACGCGACATTGGTTTGCTCAAGTACACGACAAAATTCTGCTGTTTTTTTTCTTGGGAAAAACAAAATAAATGAAATCATCCACAGAATCGGGAGGATGCGAAATGAGTTGGGGAACTGCGTTAAGAGTTAGGGGAAGTAAACTTGTTTTTAGACTCTGGAGGGTTGAGAAACATAAACACAGTGGCGTACATACTTCTATAATTGACTGCGTCAGATTTCCCACTTAGATACAAGCAGGAACATTGAATTTGGAAGTAAATGCTCTTAAAATATGAATAATGAACCATAAAAGGCCAATTTTGTGTTTGGAATTTTTCTTATATATCTCAATATTCTCCATGTTCTTTATCCATCCATAGTAATTCTGCCCGAAGGCAGGTCCTTCACTGCAATCATAGCATTCTCATGCTATGCTTGTAGCTTTACTAGGGAATTGTGTAGGTGTGGTAGCTTCCCGTTGCTTTCCACACCTGTGAAGGATGATGATGATAATGATAAGGATGTTGATGATGATGATGGCCATATGATTTCGGGGACCGTTTGGGCCTTAAAGTTTTCCTGACATTTGTCTTACAGGTGAGGAAAAACCCCGATAAAAACCTCAACCAGAAAAACTGCCCCGACCGGGGATCGAACCCGGTCCCGCTGCGTGACAAGGCAGCACGCTACCTCGAGACCACAGCGGTGGACTGCTCTTTATAGTAAACCAAATATAATAAGAACAGTTAAGTCTCGTTCTCGTAGACTGCGATGGGCAGGACATATGGCACGCATGGGGAATGAAAGACATGCATGGAAGCTTCTTGTAGGAAAACCAGAGGGAAAACGCCCAACTGGTAGACCAAGAATGATATGGGAGAATAACATTAACTATGATTTGAGGAAGTAGATTATACAGGGGATGATTGGAAAACATTGGGTCAGAATAGGGATATATGGAGAGCTTATGCCCGCGCGGCCATGAACCTACGGGTTCGATAGTACCAGTGAGTTATGAGTTATGTTTCTATTATAATGGTATGATAGAAAGGTAGACTGATGATAAGGTGGACAATATGGTATATAAATCTAATATTGGTAATTAATTTACTCAGACATCCCATCCGCATATAATATTTAATATAAATAAGGATAAAAATGTGTGCCTGAGCCGGGATTTGAACCCAGGATCTCCAGCTTTGTACGTAGAACTCTATCATTTTTTCTTTATTTGTATAGGACAAATGAGGGAAATTTTGAGGAACAATAATCACAAATAGGAATGAGATGCACAAAGAAATTAAACATAGGCTCAATTCTGGAAATGCATGCTATTATGCATTGCAGAGACTTTTGATGTCCCAACTCCTTTCAAAAAACATTAAGCAGAAAATATATAAAACTATTATTCTACCAGTTATATTATATGGGTGCGAAACATGGACTCTTACTTTAAGGGAGGAAAGGAGATTACGAGTATTTGAGAATAAAGTTCTTAGGAAAATTTTTGGACCAAAGAGAGATGAACAGACAGGTGAATGGAGAAGACTACATAACAATGAACTGCATGGTCTTTATAGGAAGCCAGATATAATAAGAACAGTTAAGTCTCGTAGACTGCGATGGGCAGGACATGTTGCGCGTATGGGGAATGAAAGACGTGCATGGAAACTTCTTGTAGGAAAGCCAGAAGGAAAACGTCCTGTTGGTAGACCAACATTAACTATGATTTGAGGGAAGTAGATTATACAGGGAATGATTGGAAAGCATTAGCTCAGGATAGGGATGTATGGAGAACTTATGTCCGCGCGGCCATGAACCTACGGGTTCGATAGTGCCAGTGAGTAAGTAAGTAAGTATATGGTATATTGGCTATGGGAGAAGAGTTTTATAAATAATCCAAACTGTTCGGATAATCACCATCATCAGAATAATAGAAGAGATAATAATGGTTAGGAAATGCATAGAAAAAGTTTGTGTACGCTTTAATTGAAGGGAGTTGCATTTAAATATGTTACAAATTTTGTTTAAATTTTATAGCCGTACAGTGTCTTTGTGACTATGAAGATTGCCTCTATAAGAAAACTTTACGCCACTGGCTAAGGGAAGATTAAAAGAAGTAAGAATGAGGAAAAGGGTAATACGAAGGGGGAAATGAAAAGGTTAGGGCAGAAACACACGGAAAATGATTAATAAAAATGTAAGAGTGAGCGATGGTAGGTATCAGGGGAGAGGAAGCACCACGCAAGATTGGACGAGAGAAAGAAGATTCTGCAAAATGCCAGCGCCCATAAACTGAATGAATAGCTCGTATCATGGAGAAAAATTAAGCAGACACAAGAATTCTTTTATTGTACTACAAGGAAAAACGAGATAGATAAATAATGAAAACACAATGACGCTGAAAATCCTTTTTTTCTGATTTTATGAGCATCATTTCTTATATAACTAATATCTGTGGTACACATTTTTGCCAGTTCGACTACATGAAAAATAGAATGTTCTTATATTTCTAAAATTAATAGTGAAACGTATAATTAACTTTAACTCACTGGCACTATCGAACCTGTAGATTTATAACCGTGCGTACAGAAGCTCTCCATACATCCCTATCCTGAGCCAATTTTTCCAATCCCCTGTATAACTATAACATCCTTCAAAAACAAATTAAAGAATTATTTAATAACAATCTAACTTATACACCTCACTAATAATATTCTTTTTACAATTAATAAATTTAATTATCATAAGTAATGCCACGAGTGATTTCCAAATTATCGATAAATTCATAACTCACGAAGTGAGGAGTGAATTTATGTAGAGAATTTGGAAATCAAGAGTGGAATTTGTTAGGACTATTTAACGAATAAAATTAAGCTGTTTACTCACAAATCATTATTTAACTATAGTTATTTTAAAATATTTATATATTTAATGTAAACGGCAATGTTTGAAAACAAATGAGAAACTATAGGAACGCTTCATCTGCTTCTTTTGTTTATCACTGCAACCAGATCATACTATTTATTGCCAAAGGAACGCAATATTGTAAGAATGCTCTCTAGTGGAGAAAAAATGAAACACATCAAACTGTATATTAATTCATTTCTGATGTCGTATGATGTAAATATGACAATTATATTTTTCTGGATTGTTACCTGGAAAAAAATACATTTAAGAAAGTGCAAACAGTGGTTTCTTTTTTTTTGGTGGTATAATAAATTGCTACAAATGTTTTTATATTAACTCCCGCATGCGGCATGTGTTGACATTCATGCACTATATATACAATCTGGTAGCCGTATTTCTCACAGGCTCACTGCAAAATAATGGTCAGACCTGTTCAGAATATTAAAAATATGGTAATTATAACACTGATAAATATTTCGTGAAACACGACTCTGATTGGTTGTAAAACAGAAATCATTGAAACGTGATTGGCCATTGAGTCCCATTTGGGGCATGAGTTAAATAGTCTATGAAAATAATATTAAGATTAACAAATATTTTCTTTTATTTTGTTTTAAATATTGTACAAACGTAAAATTACTTTTCTATATCTCATTATTTTTCTTTGTTTTTTATAAACATTAGACAGGGACAATTTAATATGTCTTGCTTGTATATACTTTATTATTAGTTTTAGTCTTAATTTTGACTAACATTAACTGGTTGCATTATAGATCGTAATATAATAGATATTATCTTTTTGATCAAATTTTTATTTAGTGTTTAATATTAGAGTTAATTGAGATTGTTATATTCTGATGTAATATAAGTTTGCCCTGGTGAGTGGAAGAGAAGGCCACATGGCCTTAACTCCACCAGGCTAAATAAATATAAATCTAAATATAAATATAATCTACTTCCCTCAAATAATATTTGATTTTATTCTCCCACCTCATTGGTTTTTCTACAATAAATTTCGATGCCCCTCTTTCATTCCCCATTCGTGCCACATGTCCTGCTCATCGCAGTTTACGAGACTTAATTGTTTTTATATCTGGTTTCCTGTAAAGACCATGCAGTTCATTGTTATCTAGTCTTCTCTTTTCGCCTGTCTGTTCACATCTCTTTGGCTCAAAACTTTTCCTAAGAACTTTATTCTCTAATACTTGTAATCTTTGAATGCAGGCTTTCACGGCCGGTAATCATAACATTAAGAGATTCCGGACTATGTGGCCGCGGTCCAAGACTGGCGTTTCTTCCAGATGTTTCACTCTCGAGTCCCTCAAAGATGCCCACTGCAGTCGAGGGAGAAACGTCTGGAAGAAACACCAGCCTTGAACCACGGCCACATAGACAGGAATCTTTTAATATCACTTATAACACTGGTCAACATAATTTTTGTCTCGTGAGTACCAATAGCTGTACATAATGCAGTTTTTTTATCGTGTTTTCAAACATGTATTCGGAATTTCTCCATCGCCCACAGTTTTTTTTATTTCAATTTCAATTAATGGATTTAAATAATTTTTTTATAAACGTTTTTTCGTCTATTTGTCCATTGTAAAATAAAACCAAATGAGCTAACCCAGGAGATTTCAGCTATGGAAAAGAGATATCAAGGCAAATGGAATCCTCATATGCTGGCCGATTATTGTTGCACCAACAAGAGGGATGCTCACAGGCGGAATATAGCAGAAAATCGTAATTTCTTACTTTCTAGGTGAGTCCGAATGTTCGAATATTGTGTAGTTACGAATGTAGAAAATATTAAAGTGTTTGAAATTACAAATTCCTGTCTCTCGGAAACCTTGCGTGATGGAGAAAAATCGATATCATATTTGAATTCAGGAGGTAACATACTATCAAAATCACATATTTTTCTTTCTGAGACAGAAAAAAAATATTTTTGTTGCTCAGTGTATTCTCTCTTCCTTTCTTAAATTCCGCAATAGTCAAAATTATATCGATGTAAATTAGATACTTTTATACAAGAAATTCAAATGTCATAAATGCGTATTTAGACTGTACGAAATTTTAAACTTACAAGGGACAGATTACATTTGAGAACAATACACACTGTGCAATGTAGATTTCAAACCATTTGTACACACTGCTCGCACATCTGGTACATAGAGAATTAATTACTGTTGCCTCATTAGTTGTAATATGCAGTATTGTTAATTTGGCGCTACAATAAAGAGTGAAGATTGACTTAAACTTTAAACGTATTTTTCTGGAAACATACACAATGGCGCATAGCCTGTTGATACATAACACGGTTCAATTAAGATTGGACAAATTTAATTAAAAATAAGGTATTATAATTATATAATATGTAGTATACCGGTAACTAATTCACTAGCACTATCGAACCCGTTTGTTCATGGCCGCGTGGACATGAAGCTCTCCATATATCCCTATCCTGAGCCAATGTTTTCCAATCAGCCCGTGTATAATCTACTTCCCTCAAATCATAGTTAATGTTATTCTTCCACCTCATTCTTGGTCTACCAACTGGGTGTTTTCCCGGTGGTTTTCCTACAAGAAGCTTCCATGCACGTCTTTCATTCCCCATTCGTGCCACATGTCAAGCCCATCGCAGTCTACGATACTTAACTGTTATTATATTCGGTATCACTTTATATTATAATTATTTTGAGTTTAAAAATAAATAAGAGTTTTAAAAAAACTAAAACAAGACGCTTTATTAGAAAACCGAACTCAAAAATGAAAAATAATTTTAATTTCCAACACGCTTGGGATAAAATTAAAGTGGTCAACAAAAAAATCATCTGCAACACATCTAGAATAATACTATAGTTATCTACAAAAAAAAATAATTTTACCATCGAAAGCGTGGGGTGCTTTTTATGGTTTTTACGTTTTCTTCTTAGAGACTTTACTTTTACCAATATGTGTCTATTATCAAATATATTAATTGATATAGAGCACCACACACTTTTGATGGTAATTTTTTTTTTTGCAGATAACTCTAGCTTTATTCTAGACGTATTGGAGATGATTTTTTTGTTAACCACTTTAATTTTATCCCAAGCGTGTTGGAAATTAAAATTATTTTTCATTTTTAGTTCGGTTTTCTAATAAAGCGTCTTTGTTTTAGTTTTTAACCCTCATTATTTTTTTATTTTTTAGTCTGGTTTTCTAAAAATGTAAATATCTTTCAGTTCGATACTATTGTAGTATGAGTTAAAAGTATTACTCTTCTAAAAAATCATCCGGGCCGGATTTGAACCAGCGACCGATGGATTACTGAAATTATATACCACTACAGTCCACCAATCTACCAACTGAGCTACCAGAACGATGGACTAAAAAGTTGATATGTCCGTCACCTATTATACCGGTCCTTATTTTTTGTCCGGATGATCCTGACCAGGATCTTAGAAAAAAAATGAAATTATTGTATTGTCATTGGTCCTTTACAAGTATACAAAGTTTCAAGACCATCCATCATTTTTAAGTGGGTGAAAATCGTGTTGAAAGATTCCGTTACATAGATACCGGTCAAGCTAAAATAAAGCGTGTAATGATTGATTTCAAATTGAGTGAGTATAGAGTAAGAGTATGGAAATATACTAGTTTGAGACCCTGGTTTCTCCATGAGGGATAAGAAATAATTTGTTACACAAATGCTGAAAGTAAAGGACATTATCCAGGTACTGCGGAACAGTGTAATATTAAATTCTCGCTAGCGCAGACTCCAAATGGATTCGTTAATCTAATCTCTCTGTGAGGTCCCTTGCAACTTATAATACACTATTATAACTTTATATTACAAAATGGTCCACATTTTAAAAGAAGCACTACAATAATATGAAAGAAAATACAATTTACTAAACACTAAAAACAATTTAGCGCGTGTTATATAGCAAATTATAACTTATTACATACAATTTTCTTGCATTTTGTTTGGATAAAAATGTAGAAAAACGCTTCACATATATTTTGCTTTTAAGTGAGTTTACTTTTATTATACATTTGTTTTCATTTTATCTATATTTATGTATAATTACATAAGAACAATAATCACAAATAGAAATGAGATTTTTTTTTATCCCACAACAGGCCCGGAGGCCCTTGTGGTAGTAGGAGGTTAAGGCTCCCACTTTTTCTTGACAATCGGCACTTTGTGTCAGCCGGGTTGTCAGCCCTGCGTGACGGCCGCCTTTAGTCCCAGAAAAAGCGTCTGGTACTCATTTCAGTTAGAGGCTGAGTCGACCCCAGGGCCATAGTGCCGCCAGAGGGTTTGGGTCAGTTTAAAAATCCTGACCCAACGGGACTTGAACCCTCGACCCTCTGGCTTGTAGCTCAGTGCCTTAACCACTACGCTACGGCGTGCCCCCCCAATAGAAATGAGATACAAAAAGAAATTAAACATAAGTTAAATTCTGGAAATGCGTGCTATTATGCATTACAGGGACTTTGACGTCCCAACTCCTTTTAAAAATCGTTAAAGTATTGGAAAATGTTAAATACATAATTATATCAAACAAAATTAATTCTGTTGTTATTAAAACTTCTTAAAATGTGTATTATTTAATATTTTCTAATAAAAAATGGTAATTTTTATACGAGTGATGACAATATCGAGAAGAGATGATCGATACTACAACTAAGAAACTGAGAGTTTCAATTTAACACAGCACAATGGCTATGGAAAGGCAGTAGGAATTGCAAAGCTGTGATAAGAACGCAAGAGAAATAATTGTAAAAGCCTTTGTGTTGAAACAGGAGGGGAAAGAGGATCTGTAAAAAAGGGAAATGAAGATTATCATTCTGCAGGAGTGAAAGTCTGCGATTCAAAGGAAAATATCCAATCAACTAGCATAGATTATATTCTATAGATTTCCTTCTATGTATAATGTGACCAAGCGAAGTGTAGGCTGGGAATGTGGCGCGTGACCTTGGATCAATATGAGTCTGTTATTGCTATCCTTGAATTCTCTCCACTCTTCGCCCCAACATGGCAGGTCACTTTTAATATGGCGATCCTGAGCAATACTGTTTCAAAAGCGAGTGGGTGATTCTTTATCGTCTTTCTGTTACTATTTATTGTCTTTTGGGTGCTTTTTCCCCGTTCATGTTCTTGTTATTATTTATTAATTTTATATTGGTAACAATTTTATATTTATATTTTATATTGGTAAGGCCTTATGGCCTTAACACTGCCAGAATACATAAAACATTATTATTATTATTATTATTATTTATTTTGAATACACAGTTTATGAGGAAGTTCATGGTGAGGCCTCTAATGGGAGTAACAGATAAATAGATATTATTCCATTTACCACCATCTTCTAAAATTGGTATGGTATTAGATCCCACAATTCATTTTGAGACTCATAGTGGCCAACCTGAGGAAGTTGACTCTGAAAAGAAAGCCATATATGAGCCAACAATTGACTATTACAAAGATACATACCAACTAGATAGTATAACTGTCACAGGATTGATGATCGAGGCAAGAGGTACTATACCAGGATTCTTAGCCAAATTTTGGAATTATTTAGATTTGAACAGGGTGCATCTTTCTAAAATTGCCATCGCTGCCATTAGAGGATCAATTTCAATTTTAAGAAACCATATTTACAAAATTTCTACTTTATAGTATGTATACTTCAATTAGGCCTGCAATTTGAATTTTTTTAAATGTATTTACAAAATGTATTTCATCAATTCCAAAAAAATGTCTATCACTTTGTCCTTGAGACAATCCTCTAATGAGGATAGTTGTATATAATAAAAAATATTATTATTATTATTATTGTAGATAGATAGATAGATAGATACATAGATACATAGAAAGATCATCAGTTGATTAACGTTTTTCACATCGTCCGATTCCTAATAGCCAATGTTGTCGGTCCATTCAATCTCCTGGTTGTAGATGTTTCTCCTTCGTATATAAACATATTCCCTGACTCCAGGAGGTTTTAGGTCTTCCTCTGCCTCGTCTTCCCTCAGGTTTTCATTCCAAAACACATTTTAGTAGCCGATCCTCTTCCATTCGCTGGACATGGCCGCACCATCTTAATTGCTGAGTTTTAATATAATCTAAAATAGTGTCTTCGATCTTCATTTTCTCCCTTATAACTGAGTTTCTAATTTTTTCTCTTCTTGAAATTCTTGCTGCCCATTTCCGTTGCCAAAAGTTGCTTATTTGTTTTTGTTGTTAATGGCCAAATTTCTGCTCCATAAGTAATGATGCTCTTAAAAATTGTATGATATGTATCAATTTTATTTTTATTACATATTTTTATCCCACAATATTCCATCCAGGCAAACAATATTTTCCTTTATTATTTCTTTTTCTTATTTTCTCATCATAACTTCCATTTGTATATAATTCCTAAATATGTGATCTCACCACAATATTTTAATGTTTCTCCAGTCTCCAAAATTAAATTTTGTTGTGGTTCACCAATTGAAAATATTTTGTTTTCTTCATGTTCAAAATTAATCCCCATTTATCATATTTTGTTAATTTTCTAGTCATATATTGTAATTCTTCATAATATTGTGCAATTAACAAAATTGCAAAATTTAAGTTGTATAAAATTTTATTATTTGAAATAGGATTTCCCATGTTTGAATATTTTGAAAATTATTATTATTATTATTATTATTATTATTATTATTATTGTTATTATTATTATTATTATTATTATTATTATTATTATTATTATTATTATTATTAACGACAAAAATAACTGTAATAGTTGCAAATGTCCACGGATATGGAGGAAATATCACTACAACAGGTATAAGTACAGTAGGACTAGGGGATGCTGTAGGAATTAATGGGACGGATTTACTAAAAACCATACATATGATCCCCCCAGAGACAAAAGGGAAGGAAACGTACGTGGATGAAGATATAGAAGGGACCTTAATATCCAGAAGCAGTGGGGTAGAAACTTGAGAAATTGAAAGGATTGGAGAATCACCCTGGGAGTTGGAAACCATACGCACTGATTTCCATCTAAATAGTACAATTTTGAGATATCAATATGATATAACATGCAGTTAGTTTAGAAGTAAAATTTTTAGATTAATTCATTTCACACTTACTTACTCACTGGCACTATCGAACCCGTAGGTTCATGGCCGCACGGACATAAGCTCTCTATACATCCCTATCCTGAGCTAATGTTTTGCAATCATTCCCTGTATAATCTACTTCCCTCAAATCATAGTTAATGTTATTCTCCCACCTCATTCTTGGTCTACCAACTGAGCGTTTTCCCTCAGGTTTTCATATAAAGTCCTAACATTCCATGTTCTTACGAACATGTCCCTGTGTTTGAGCCTTTGGCATGGGTTCCATGAAGTAGTCCCCGCCCGGATATCCGAATGGGGGACTTTTTGACCTCCGGAAAATTTTACCCCAGTGGAACCCATGTCCGCATTTCTTGACGGTTGTATTTTTACGGTGAAGGATCGTCACTCTTTCGACCAAGATACTTTTTTTCGTCTGGCTTATCACCTTCGACCAGTCCGGCATGGGTAACCCTATCGGCAGCAATGCTACCGGCGGCATAGCTCTCGGGATCATTTAAGTACGTAAGCCACTCCACCACGACAAGGTAAAGATACCATTTCACACTTACTATTATTAATTCCATAAACGTATTCTTCACATTTTCAGAACTTTACCTCCTCCAAACTTTCTCACAACCTCAGTTCCGACGAAATTTCCATGAAGATACTCTGTCAATCTGTGTATACCACTTTTTCTGTGACAATCTTTGGCAAAAGGACAGTCAAGTGTACGACAGTTACGGGCTGAGGTTTTAGCAACGAAATGCTTAAGTTAGAACTCGACCGAAGAGAGCGCATCGAGAAACTAGGTTAGTTTACACCATCTAAAAGATAATATTGACATATAATATTTTCACCTCGTTCTTTACCGATTTCTCTTTATCACCTCCTGCTCTTGTGATAAAGAAAGCTCCAACTTTTTAATATTCTGAACAGATCAGATTATTATTTTTCTCCAACAAATACATTGAATATAGCAAATAATGAACAGATTCCTTGATTTTACTGAGTTGTTTACTAAAAAAAATAATTAATAACCTATAATGTTAGAATAAACAGTTTGATGTGTATCATTATTTCTCCACTAGGGTGCATTCTTACAATATTGCGATCCTATTTGGCAACAAATAATATGAGCAAGTTGCAGTGAATGAACATAACCTCACATTTCTTATTTGTTTTCAAACATCGCCGTTTACATTAAATATATAAATATTTTAAAATACCGATATCTGTAATTAAATAAAGATTTCTTAGTAAACAGCTTAATTTTATACGTTAAATAATCCTAACAAATGACACTCTTGATTTCTAAATTCTCTAGATAAATTCACTCGTGACATTACTTACGATAAATTATATACTCGTACCAAAGAGTTCTCTTTCTCCAAATGTAACTATTGGCATTTGACAGTTCCATCATAAGTAACTAATTACACAGGTCAACATGATTTTTGTCTCATGAGTACCAATAGTTATACTTATTTCAGATTTTTATCGTGTTTTCAAATATGTATTCCGAATTTCTCCATCGCCCACAGTTTTTATTTCATTTTCAATTAATGGATTTTAATAATTATTTCTAATAAACGTTTTTTTCGTCCATTTGTCCATTGTAAAATAAAACCAAATGAGCTAACTCAGGAGATTTCAGCTATGAAAAAGAGATATCAAGGCAAATGAAATCCTAATATGCTGACCGATTATTGTTGGACCATCTCCACAGGCGAAATATAGGTGAGTTCGAATATTGTGTAGTTACGAATGTAGAAAATATTAAAGAGTTTGAAATTATAAATTCCTGTCTCTCGGAAACCTTGCGTGATGGAGAAAAACCGATATCATGTATTTGAATTCAGGAAAAAAAATACTATGCGAATCACATATTTTCCTTTCTGAGACAAAAAGAAAGTTTCTTTTTTGTTGTTCAGTGTAATTGTGGAAATAAATGAAGTGTTAAGTGAAATTTTAAACAACATAAGTGTGCGTATTTACGCCAAAATAACGCGGAAGAAAAATTGAGGCTATCTTGTCGCACCATAAATTTTAAGTTTAACCTTAGCAGCGAGATAATGTTTTGAAGTTAAGAGATTGGTATTTTTTATGCTTTAAAGTTTCAATAGGTCTAAGGCATTTACCTTCCTAACAAAGGTTTCTCTGGGAATATTACTAACTTTCGAGGATTATGCTGCTGTGTGGATTTTACATTATATGAAGCATTTTTTACACGAAGAATCTACAGTATTTGATTCGGACTTTTTAAAATGTAACTCTTAAATTCGAGATAATTTATGTGATAGTTATTGACATCGCATAAAAAAAACATATGTTTTTTCTTCTTCTTCACCTTGTTCTTTCTTTCTTTCTCTTCTCCGTTTGTAGGTGCTTTTTACATGTCCCACATCACTCGGGTCTTACAGTGACACGATCTCTCGGAAGAGGATTTTAAACTCATCACACGCATAATTTTATGACCACAAAAGGATATTAGTCTCCCTGGATGAGGGTTCAGCTCAGTACCAGGGTCACTTCCAATACAACAATAATATTTAAGACGAGGTTCGCCATTTACTTACACATTCGTACTAAACTTGGCGAATATGATATGAATGATTGTGGTGGGCAGATGGTGTTCGGGGATAATTTGGGCCGTAATATTCCTGAACGTTTCCTTACAAAAGGAAAATCTCAAGAAAAATGCTCACCTAGGGAACTTGTAACGAGAGAGATTCGATGCCGGCTCCCTGCGTCTGAGGCAACGAAGTTGTCTCTACACCACGACGTTACGTCTAGACCACATCGGTGGACACTTTACAATAAGTACGATATAATAAATAAATAAATCAATTAATTAACTAATTAAATAAAAATAAATCGTAATTTTATTTGATTTTCATATTTATTATATAATTCAGTGACAGCTGTTTCGGTACACTGTACCTTCTTCAGACATGTTAACAAAGAAGGTACAGTGTACCGAAACAGCTGTCACTGAATTATATAATAAATATGAAAATCAAATAAAACTACTTTATTTTTATTTAATTAATAAATATGGATTTTCATCAAGTAAACACCAATTCAATTGATCAATTAATTAACAATTGTCTATATCCGAATATTTTATCCATGTTTAAGAATATTGCCATGGATTTTCAAATCTACTTTATTATGAAAAAAAATCTTCGCAATTGGGACTAATTGAGGTCGTTTGAAGCAAAGGAGTAGATGTGATTTTTTCGAGAATAAAAATTAGTTTGGTGCACAATAACATTTCTGAAGCATAATTTTATTTAGTGACAAAGGAATGTAATTGTATACATTAGGAGTTGATAAACTATGATTGTATCATTTTAAATTTAAAATATAAAATTATGGGATATTCACCTGAACGGTCCGTCTCCTCAACTTAATTAATTATTTAACTGTAGCGCTTTCGGGACTTGTCCCATCATCGGCAGGATTAAAAAAAAGTCATTAATTAAGTTGAGGAGGCGGACCTTTCAGGTGAATATTCCACAATTTTGTATTTTAATTTTGAATAATGCCTCAACGGAACACATCATGAATCTTATAAAAGTTGATCATTTTAAATTACCTGCAATTTTCTTATACAACTTTAAATTTAAACCTATTTTTTTTCTGAATACTGGAAAACTTACAAATGCTCCCTTTTCCTTCTAACCATCTCAATTTTAATGCCTATGACATCGATTAAACCAGCAGTGATTGACTGAGAGCTATAACATTTGAGACTCATCTTCGAGAGGTTCCGGGTGCCAATCCAATGCTGACTAACCTGATTGTACCTTTTCCTCGTTTTCGTTAGGCGTCATGGAAAAGCGTGGTTTTGAAATCCATTACTAGCCCATTATATTATAATCACCATTTGATAATAACATTAAAATGGATCGGTGTACTTCTTCAGAAAGCTCAAGAAAGTACAGCAATAGAGAACACACAGTCCACTGGATATATAAAACAATTCTAAATGCTTTCTCAAATTAGATACAATTAAGATGGTACGGACATGTCCAGCGAATGGAAGAGGATCGACTACCAAAATCTGTTTTGGAATGGAAATCTGAGGGAAGACGAAGCAGAGGAAGATCTAAAACCTCCTGGAGTCAGGGAATATGTTTATATATGAAGGAGAAACCTCTACAACCAGGAGATTGGATGGACCGACAAAATTGGCTATTAGGAATCGGACGATGTCAAAGACATTAATCAACCGATCATCTATCTATATATGAAATAACTGTGCAAACGGTCTGATACCACCTTCATAGGACATTCAAAATACTCAGATTCATTACAGTACAGGGAAAACGGCTAGTCATAGCTATTGATTCAAGAATGGATAGATATAGAACAAGTTGTATTTGAACATATTGGAAGGATGGAAGATACCAGACTGCCAAAAATAGCTTACTAATATGGTCCTAAAGGAAAGACAGACGTAGGGAGGCCGAGAAGGATTTGGAAGGAGACACTGTTACGACGCAACAGGCAGTTAATCTAATCCATGAAGAGGAGAAAAATAAGAATATAAGATAAATAGAAGTGATAGAACACTAAAAAACTCTAAACGTTTCTGTATTGATGTATGGATCAGAATGTTGGACGGTCACTAAAACACAAGAACAAAGATTGGGAAGCAGCTGAGATGAGATTTTTAAGAAATATAGCAGGATGTACTCTGCTGGATAAGAAAAAGAAATGCAGATATAAGAAAGGAATTAAACATTTTCAAACTTACAGACCGAATAATTAAATAGAGGAACGACTGGAAAGAACATATTGATAGAATGCCAAAAGGAAGATTTCCAAATTATTGCTAAATTATAAACCGCACGGAGGGAGAAATGTTGGTCGCCCACACAGAAGATGGTCTGAACAAATTTACCAATTCTAGCTTTCATGAAACCGGAACGAGCCAACAGGCTTAATCCCTGGATGATGATGATGATGTTTATTTTAAAAGTTGTAAAATGTAAATCGTTTTCCTATGATTTTAAAACGTGTTTTAAAAATTGGTTACTTTTAATGTGGACTTATGACATAATGTTTTATCTGAAAACCACGTTACTACGCAGCCGTATAAAAATCTGAAAGGTTCTACGAACTTTTCAGAAGAAATTGTTTTTTTAATAATTTAGTAGGCGATTCATTATAGTTTACAAATAAAACATACGATAGATAAAGAAATACCACGCAAAGTTTTACTTCCATTCAATACCATAAATAAATAAAAATAAGGAAAGAATAGCAATAAGTGTGATTGAAGTTTAGAGAGGGTTTCCATATAAACTGTGCATCTATTCAGACGATACTTAACGCCTGCCGTTTCTCGACCAGACAACAAGCCGCACAGGAGTGGTCGAGAAGTTGACTATGATTGCAGGATTTGCGATTCCTTTGAAGTTAATGAATAGAGAACCCGATGCGTCGGTTGCTTCCTAGTAATTGAAACGTAGAAAGCTTCCTTTTTATCGAACCCTGTTTTAGAAAAATACAATGCGCTCTTTTCTCTAAATAACAGCTCCTACTTTACAGAATATGAGAAACTTTGTTTTTCTCTCTTGTAATGTGTAATGTAAGGTGAGATGAAATATGAATGTTGTGTGAAGTAAAAACATTTTAAGGGTCCATCTCTAATGATTTTATTAATGGTAAAAGTGGAGCCACACACCCAACACACAAAGTATGTATTATATAAAGTATCAAATGTAATAACTAACTAACTCACTGGCACTATCGAACCCATATGTTCATGGCAGCGCTGATTTAATCTCTCCTTAAATCCCTATCCTGAGCTGTTTTCCAATCATCCTCTGTATAATCTACTTCCCTCAAATCATGGTTAATGTTATTCTCACACCTAATTCTTGGTCTACCAACTGGGCGTTTTCCTACAAGAAGCTTCCATGTGCCTCTTGTGTTCTCCATTCGAGCCACATGTCCTGCCCATCGCAATTTATGAGACTTAACTCCTCTTATATCTGGTTTCCTGTAAAACAAAAACAGTCAGTGAAAGAGCTTGACAGTAAAACCTTTGGATAAAAGTTAATTTTCTTCTTCTTCTCTTCTTCTTCTTCATTCCAAGTATTAGGCCAAGACCTGTTACGATCCTATAGAAAATTTTCCCTCCAGCGTTTCATAGGACGGCCTAGTGATCTTCGTCCTCTTCGTATATAATTACAAACTTCCGGGAAATTCTCGTATAAAACTTGAAAGCATAATAATAGTCCCTTCGATTGGTTGCTGGCCAAAAGGAAGCCAAGACCAGTGATGAGGCTGCCATCTTTTAGCCTCTGGTCAGGCTTTTCTGGAGAAGAAAAGAAAATAAAGGAAAGAAGAAATGGAAAAAAGGAAAGACTCCATAGCCCTCGGATGCCCAAATAGCATCGGGATCGAAAAAACAAGAGTTAATTTTCTGCTCATAAATTGCTAAGCTAAGACCAATTTGAACACTCAACGGATGCTGCTACAGTATGTTACATTTTGCGTACCATACGATTCGTCCAATTAAAGTACGTTCCCTAGTTGTTATCATTTTCTATGATGGAAAGGAAATTATTATTTTCTTTAACGGTGTTCTATAACTCCTAAGGTTAATTTTACGCCCTGAAAACCCAATCCAGCCCGATCGGGTTTTAACGAACCTCGAAACCTGTATCGAGCATGGTAATCGCTAGTCTACTGGGATCGACAGTAAGCCATTTGAGACTCTGAGTCTCAGTATGTTGACTGAAAACTGGCCTAGAAGAGAAAAAATAGAATGGTAAAACATGGTTTAAGTTAGTACGTATTTAATTTCTATAGATAACCCACACGAGGTGTACGGTAATTTATCACTTTTTTCCTTAAATGTTAATCTAATATATATAAATGAATGGTTGAATGCAGGCTTTCACGGCCGGTAATCATAATGTTGAGTGATTCCGGATTATGTGGCCGTGGTCCGTAGTTGGTGTTGATACCAGACGTTTCGCCCTCAACTGCGGAGGGCATCTTCAGTGGCGAGTGCTTCTAGGCGTGTTTCCTGGTCGGAAGATCTACTTAGAGCGGAGGGCATCTGCAGTGGCGAGTGCTTCTAGGCGTGTTTCCTGGTCGGAAGATCTACTTAGATCTAAGTAGATCTTCCGACCAGGAAACACGCCTAGAAGCACTCGCCACTGAAGATGCCCTCCGCAGTTGAGGGCGAAACGTCTGGTATCAACACCAACTATGGACCACGGCCACATAACCCGGAATCACTCAACATTATATAAATGAATGTTTGTTTGTTGGCTTGTTTGTTTGTTCGTACTTTATGCACGGCCATGCCGTTTATCCGATTGTGATGGCCTTTTTTGCAAAATGTTCAGGAGATTCCCGGGACATTCGCAGTCCAGTCTACGACGGGGAAACAACAGCTGGAAGCGCTCGCCACTGAAGATGCCCTCCGCAGTTGAGGGAGAAACGTCTGGAAGAAACGCCAGTTTTAGACCACGGCCACATAGCCCGGAATCTTCTAATACTATGATTACCGGCCGTGATAGCCTGCATTCCACAGTTAATAAATACATTTATAGCCGCATTATTTTTTATTGAAAATTATTTGTTTATTATTTAACAAAGAGTTATAATTATCTGTGAGTTCCATACGATTCTAACAGATGGCGGTGTAAGGTAATTGGTTTATTATTTAACAAGGTGGTTGTGCTTTTTGTTGCAACTGCGAATTTCAATTGAATTACAAATATTGATTATTTCATAATTTAAGTGTGTTCAGTGTTTATTTTATTTTCAATATTAATTTCGTGTGTAAGTTTTAGTTTCAAGTAATCTGGCTGAAAGACAGCAACTTAATTTAAATCCTTAACGTATACCTTAGTCACAGCAATGCGTGGCCGGGACTTCTAGTATTATTTTAAACTTGTTGCCTAAACTAGTTTGCAGTGTCACGTGACAGGTTAAAGGTTGATTTAGGGTAACTATGGTAATGCAGAGCGCGTGCTAACAACAGCTACATTATCACATTATTACATGTGTACCAACTGTCGCATTCAAATTGTCATGTCCAGCTTATTGAATTGGTTTCTGCATGTTGATGGATAAACCGTGCCGAAGAGATAGGCTACATCACGTTATTAAAGGAGAAAACAGATTACGTAGTCAAACATAGTCATCAGAATATTTGAACCCACATCATGTTGCTAGTTCCATCGTATAGCATGAACTTTTTTTCTCTTAATACTTCTACGCTGGACTAGTGGTTATGCTCCTTGCCTCTGGTCCCGAGGGTCGCGGGTTCAAACCCGGCCGGGGGTCAATGGATTTTTTAGGGTGGAAAAATCCAAGGAGCAAGTCCTCCGGGAGGGACTTTAAGCCGTGGGTCCCGAGTCTGAAGGTTTTCGGGCTCGTAAAAAATCCTTAAGCCTGAATGAAAAGGCCTCTAAGCAAAATTTACCGAATTTTCCCGTCCTAGTACTACCTTGGTTTCCTAGATGTCAGTATGAGGCAGAACGCTGACCACGGACGACTCAAATGACATCTATATGAAAACAAGTGTAACTAAATTAGTATGGTTCAAATTCTTCCCTGTAGGGGGAGAGCGCACCTACACCTCTGTAAAGGGATACATGGGCTTAGTTTACTTTACTTCCTTATATGTTATTTTATTTCACGCTTAACCCAGATTGTATTGATTATAAACTATATGTAAAACTATTATTCTGCCAGCTATATTATACGGATGCGAAACATTGTCTCTTACTTTAAGGGAGGAAAGGAGATTACGACTATTTGAGAATAAAGTACTTAGGAAGATTTTTGAACCAAAGAGAGATGAACAGACAGGTGAATGGAGAAGACTACATAACAGTGAACTAAATGGTCTTTATAGGAAGCCAGATATAATAAGAACAGTTAAGTCCCGTAGACTGCGATGGACAGGACATGTGACATGAATGGGGAATGAAAGACGTGCATGGAAGCTTCTTGTAGGAAAACCAGAGGGAAAACGCCCAGTTGGTAGACCAAGAATGAGGTGGGAGAATAACATTAACTATGATTTTAGAGAAGTGGATTATACAGGGGATGATTGGAAAACATTAGTTCAGGATAGGGGTGTATGGAGAGCAATATTTGCATGCCCAGATTTGAATTACAGGTTATACCTATGGTGTAAAGAGTATCATTAAATAAAATACTAACTGTACAATTTAAATGACCTTCCATAGTTTGTATACTTCTAACCAGTTGGTTTGATATATATATATATATATATATATATATAAGACTTGATAGAATAAGAAATGAGGATATAAGAGAAGAATTGAAAGTACAGCCTTTATTGGATAAGGTCACGAATTACAGACAGAAATGGATTGATCATATGGATGGAATGAGTAAGGAGAGATAGCCATTGTTAGCAAGAAGTTATCAAGCAAGAGGAAAACGTGATGTTGGAAGACCTAGAAGACGTTGGGTTGATGCGTTATGAAGTCGGAACGGACAATTGCTTAATCCCTGGAATGATGATGATGATGATATGGGTTGATGCGTTATAAAGTCGGAACGGACAATTGCTTAATCCCTGGAGTGATGATGATGATGATGATGATGATGATATATATATCACTCCAGGGATTAAGCAATTGTCCGTTCCGACTTTATAACGCATCAACCCAACGTCTTCTAGGTCTTCCAACATCACGTTTTCCTCTTGCTCGATAATATCTTGCTAACAATGGATATCTCTCCTTACTCATTCCATCCATGTGATCAATCCATTTCTGTCTGTAATTCGTGACCTATATATATATATATATATATATATATATATATATATAATAATGTAACCATAGACATAATAATAGCATTCTGAAAAAAAATGTAATCACGTTACATTAAGTTTATTTTTATGAAATAGGGATCGAAATTCTATATTCATAAACAGGAGGAAGATGGGAAAGCTTGAAGGATATATGTGACGTCAAGTTGTGTCTAGAATGTTTCTTATTTTGTAAGTCTAATGAGGGATGGGGAAAGAACAGCAGGGGATGAAAAGAAACCACTAAATGAAGTAAGAGTGAACATCACGAAAATATGAAATATGCACAAGTAAATTCTCCACTCTTCCACTTTAGTTTTCTTCTTCTTTTTCTCCATCATATTTTTCCTGCTTTTAATACGTCTACCAACATTCATAATATTGCTATGGATGTTAAACTTCACTGCCAAGTGACGATAAAGATCATTTTGAAAGAGGAAAATCATTCCCAGCAGATTGAGATACAGGGATCTTATTAATCTACAAGGTAAAAATGAAGAATTTACCTATCAAAAATTTAAAATGTCCTTATATAATTGTATGTCATAATCTGCTATAGGTTAAGTAAAACAAATTTCATTTTTTGAATACCTAAAAGCATTATATTACATACATATTAAGTCAGTTTATTTTAATTAACAATATGATATTGTATATTATCTCTCTATCTGGGATGAAAAGGATATCCCTGAAAAAATTACTAGTTATAATAAAAGTTTGGGAATTTTTAATCAAGTTATGAAACCATCCCATGTACAAAAAAATACCAGATTACGTTTATATAACACTTTGGCTAGACCAGTGTTGACCTATGGTAGCGAAGCATGGACACTAAAAAGACAACATGAAAGCAGAATAGCAGCTTGTGATATGAGATTCATGCGCAGAACAGCAGGTTACACCAGATGGGATCGGAAAAGGAACACCGATATCTTAAAAGAATTGAAGACTACGTCAATTTTGGAATATATTAAACAGTACCAACTAAATTGGAAACACCATCTTGAAAGAATGAGTTCAAATCGGATCCCCAAAGCTGTTTATAATTATATACCAAGAGGACGAAGATCACTGGGCCGTCCTATGAATCGCTGGAGGGAAAATTTTCTATAGGATCGTAACAGGCCTTGGCCTAATACTCGGAAGGAAGAAAATGAAGAAGAAATATACTGTAATATTACATTTACACCCACGTGCGGGAAATAAAACCACTGCCCTCTATGTATACTACGTACAATGTATATATAGAAAATATCCAAAAGGTAGTGTTAATATACATTATACGAAATAGATCACTGCATTTTAAATGAATTTTAAATGGATAACTGTTGTATCCAAATGACTAGAAAAGAGTAAATTCGGACGTTGTCTATTCTATTCTCAATATTTAACTAATTACGATATAATTCGGAACCGAATTAATTATATACCAACATTGTTTCATTCTACTGATGTTTAATACACTAGAGTTGTAAAAAATTGAGATGGTGTGTACTTGTCATGCGGTGTGACTAATCAGAAATCAGTGCTCTCACTCCTACAGTGACCTTCTCGACTAGTAGAGATGCCACCTATCCAAATTAGATGGAATATTCTGAATGTATAGAATCGGTACTCAAAATTACACCTAAGAGAAATACATGATATGACGGACTATCAAATTATCTAAAACGCTTATAACATTAATTTAAGACGAAACTTTTAGAGACATTTGCAAATTTCGACCCAAAAACTTTTTGTAGCTGCCAAATTAAACAAGAAATGAAGCTTTACGTCATGCATTGTTTTCTCTTCACACCAATGGTTCAAGAATTTTGGGGGGGGGATTATAGCAGGATTGAATTCAGAATATAATTTTGCCAATCTCTATGTTAATGTTACTATTTTGTCAATCTCTATGTTAATGTCACTGTTACATTATTCCGTTTTCGGTTTTTCATAAATATAGATATAATATTTCTATTATTTTAAATAAATAGTTCAATATAAAGTATTCATGTTATGATGAAGAATCGGCAGTCTGCACATGTCCGAAAAGCATCTCTTTTTATGCTTATAAAAATGCCAATTCTACTCTCGAGGTGTTTTCCTATGTGGCTGGATGTTTACCTGTGACGCAAGCGTAACGTCACAATTATTAATCAATTAACATTGACATTAATGGCAAGTTCTGCTGAATTATCAACTTTTTTCTGAGTGAAATCAAAATAGCAATTCCATGGAGTTCATTTTCAATATGTTTTGTGATATTCAGAATTTGTTATATAATACTGTGGGTAACTAATTTCCTCGTAACTGTACGTGTGGAAACCTATAGGTTATTAATTAATTTGTTCACTATTTTCAAAACAAGTAATTTATCATGCCATCATTCTTACACGCTTTATATTAGCTTGACCTGTATCAATCTATCTATCTATCTATCTATGTAACTGAATCTTTCAACGCGATTTTCACCCACTTAAAATAATTGGATCGACTTGAAATTTTGTATACTTGTAAAGGACCCGTGAAAAATCAATAATTTCAGTATTCGCTTTTCTAAATTCCTGGCTAGAATTATCAGAAAATAAAAAAAAGTGTCTTGGTATTTATGTCACGGAATGCTTGAACACAGATTCTCACCCACTTAGAGACATTGGATCGTCCTTGAACCTTTGTATACTTTTCACACAACTCAACCCGTGACAATACAATCAGTTCGGTTTTTTTTTTAAAAAAATCCTTGCCAGAATCATTAGAAACTCAAAAAAAGTGTCTATGTATTTTTGTAACGGAATTTTTTAACACGATTTTCACCCACTTAGAGACATTGAATCGACTTGAAACTCTGTATACTTGTAAAGGACCCGTGGCACTACAATAATTTAATATTTTATTTCCAAATTCCTGGCCAGAATTATCAGAAAGTCGAAAAAATATAAAACTGGTATAATAGGTTGCGGACTTGTCGACTTTTTAGTCAATCGTTGTAAGAGCACAGTTGGTAGAGCGGCGAACTAGTGGTATATAATTTCAGTAATCCATATGTCGCTGGTTCGAATCCGGCTGGGGAGGTTTTTTTTTAGAAGAGTAATACTTTTAGCTCATACTACAATAGTATGGAATTTAAAGATATTTACATTCTTATCTTATTCTATAAATATTAAAACTAAAAAATAAATAATAGTTTTAAAAAACTAAAACAGCACGCTTTATTAGAAAACCGAACTCAAAAATGAAAAATAATTTTAATTTACAACACGCTTGGGATAAATTTAAAGTGGTCAACAAAAAAATCATATCCAACATGTATAGAATAAAACTAGAATTATCAAGAAAAATAAAATAATTTTACCATCAAAAGCGTGGGGTGCTTTTTATGATTTTTACATTTTCTTCTTAGAGACTTTACTTTTACCAATATCTGTTTATTATCAAATATTTTAATTGATATAGAGCACCCCACGCTTTTGATGGTAAAATTACTTTATTTTTCTTGATAATTCTAGTTTTATTCTATATGTGTTGGAGATGATTTTTTGTTGACCACTTTAAATTTATCCCAAGCGTATTGGAAATTAAAATTATTTTTCATTTTTGAGTTCGGTTTTTTAATAAAGCGTGCTGTTTTAGTTTTTTAAAACTATTATTTATTTATTATAATTTCCTCCACTTCTCTCTGTCATTACAATCTGCATCGTGCAATCCTTTTCCCTCATGCTGCATGAAACATAATCAGTCTGCTTTATTTTTGCCGTCCTCTTCTATTACCAGGTGACATGGATTATAGTGGAAAACTGGCGTAATACAGTTACCTCTGTTGGTGAAACCGGCCCTAAAGATTCTAAAAATACCAAACGAAGACAGTGATTAGATTTTACTTCACGTATGTATGTGTAAACATCAAACAAATTGTCAATAATAATATAAAATACAGTAATCCTATATACAGCTGCTGTTATAATTTGAATGTCTTACTTACTTACTTACTCACTGGCACTATCGAACCCGTAGGTTCATGGCCGCACGGACATAAGCTCTCCATACATCCCTATCCTGAGCTAATGCTTTCCAATCATTTCCTGTATAATCTACTTCCCTCAAATCATAGTTAATGTTGTTCTCCCACCTCATTCTTGGTCTACCAACTGGGCGTTTTCCTTCTGGCTTTCCTACAAGAAGTTTCCATGCACGTCTTTCATTTCCCATACGCGCAACATGTCCTGCCCATCGCAGTCTACGGGACTTAACGGTTCTTATTATATCTGGCTTCCTATAAAGACCATGTAGTTCATTGTTATGTAGTCTTCTCCATTCACCTGTCTGTTCATCTCTCTTTGGTCCAAAAATTTTCCTAAGAACTTTATTCTCAAATACTTGTAATCTCCTTTCCTCCCTTAAAGTAAGAGTCCATGTTTCGCACCCATATTTGAATGTCAGCCTCAGTAATATAGCAGTTAGCATGTATAACTGCATATAACAGGTCCGGTTTCGAATACAGGATAAACCATGAAAGGTTTTCTTTGTAAGCCTATATTGAATCGAAATGCGATCCGATCAGTCATATATCCAATTCAAGAAGCCTTGACTTTTCTGAGCTATCATGCTACGAATTTATTTACAACTTAATATATATATATATATATATATATATATATGTGTGTGTTGTTATAATTAATTTTTTGACATTGAGCAATGCAAGCTTAATATGGCATGATAAGAAGAATAAATGCTGGGACGGGACTTGAACCCGGACCTCTGGATTTATATCCCAGTGCGCTACCGATTACACTACCGAGCAAGTCTAGTACAAACATTCATCATCATCATCATCATAGTACATTCACGAATTTAGGCCATTTGTTGACCTGTTTCGGCCTCAAGAGAAACACCATCCAGAAGTCTTTTGAGTGGACGTCCTGGTCTTCTTCTTCCTGCAGGTTGATATCTTAACATTTGTTTGGGTATTCTGTGATCTTCCATTCGATGAACATGTTGTATCCATCTTGACTTATAATCAGAAATTTTGTTTTCTAAAGATTCCATGTGTAATTCTTCTAAGATGTCTTCATTTTTTTTTGTGATCTAGTAGTGTGTATCCTGCAGTCCTCTGAAGATATCTCATTTCAGCAGATCTTCATTTTTCTTATATATATTCTTATTATTACTAGATGTAGTGGGAACTCTGTCTCCACTGCCGTCTAGTAGCTCCTATCACAAGTAAAGTAAAAATATTCTCTTTAATTTGCTTACTTGTGATAGAAGCTACTAGGTGGCAGTGGAGAGAGAGTTCCCACAAGAAATTACTGCTATAAAGTAAAAATATTCTCTTTAATTTGCTTACTTGTGATAGAAGCTACTAGGTGGCAGTGGAGACAGAGTTCCCACAAGAAATTACTGCTATAAAGTAAAAATATTATCTTTAATTTGCTTACTTGTGATAGAAGCTACTTGGTGGCAGTGGAGACAGAGTTCCCACTACATCTAGTAACAATGAGAATATATATATATATATATATATATATATATAAGAAAAATGAATGTTTGTACTAGACTTGCTCGGTAGCGTAATCAGTAGCGCATTGGGATATAAATCCAGAGGTACGGGTTCAAGTCCCGTCCGAGCATGTATTTTTCTTGTCATGTCATATATATATATATATATATATATATATATATATATATATATTATTTTTCTTATCATACCATATTAAGCTTGCATTGCTCAATGTTAAAGATTTAATTATAACATCGATAAAGCGTCACTGCTATAAAGTAAAATAAATATTCTCTTTAATTTGCTTACTTGATATAGTCAGCTACTAGATGGCAGTGAAGACAGTGTTCTCGCGACATCTAGTAATAATGGAGAGTATAATACATATATAAGAAAAATAAGTGTTTGAATTGGATTCGCCTGGTAGTGTAATGGATATCACGCTGAGGTACAGACTCAGAGATCCGGGTTCGAATCCCGTCCAGGCATTTATTTTTCTTATCATACCATATATATATATATATATATATATATATATATATATTAAAACTTGCTCAGAGCGGAATCACATGGAACCAATTATTTTTTTCCAAATTAGACAAAATTTCGCACTATAGAAAAACTAAAACGTATTAATAATCTTAGATTACAGAGTACCGCATATGTTGTTTTACGTACTTGGATTAATTGTAGTTTCCTGTCTTTGAGATTTGAAGTATAGTATGTATGAGCGACTTCGACGGTAACGCCCGAAAAAATAGTCTCGTTTCGTCAGCGTTAAAAATGTCTCTTAGGCGCGTATCCCGAAATTAAAGTGTGCAGTTTCGGTTTCCGCTCACTAACTACACTTTCGTCCACATCCTTTGATTCCCCGCGAATTTCATTCCACACTACGTCTTTATGGTCCAGACAATATGGGCTGAAACTAAATGTAAACAAAACGCAAGCAATAATTATCGGACATCCAAGGCTATTACACCTCATAAACAATGGCAATATGCCGGCTGTCATATTAGATAATGAACAAATTCCTTATACCGACGTCGTTAAAAACTTGGGATTTTACTTAGATTCTAATTTAAATTGGCATGTGCAAGTAAAACAAACATCTAAAAGGATCTTCTCCATAATGCATTCCCTAAAGCGACTTAAATATTTTCTTCCTACAACTCTTAAAAGAATTTTAATCCAAACTTTAGTAATGCCGCATTTTGACTACTGTGACGTTCTACTAACTGACATAAGTGACGGGTTATCGGACAAACTGCAGCGTGTCCATAATATGTGTATCAGATTCATATTTAATGTTCGAAAATACGATCACATTTCTCCATTATTCCACGAATTGTCATGGCTACATCTAAAAGAGAGAAGAAAATCGCACTGTCTAATTCTCCTATTTAAGATCCTACATACCTCGATTCCCAATTATTTATCATCCCGTTTCCAGTATCTATCCTCAAACCATAACTTAAACACAAGATCACAACATAGTCTCTTACTTAATATACCGCAACATAGGACATCACATCACTCCCATGTCATATACCATCTCCACTTCTCGCAACTGGAATTCCCTACCACAAGAAATAAGGGCTGCCGGACATTGGCAACTTTTAAAAGAAATCTAAATTTATATTTGCTCTAAACTCGACTTCATTATTATCCAGTGTAAGATATATATATATTAATTGGTGTTTCCCGTATAATGTATCATATTTATATTATTATTATTATTATTATTATTATTATTATTATTATTATTATCGTATCATTATTGTTATTACCCTATAAAATGTTGTTTGTACATGACATTTACATTGCTACATTTATTGTATATTTAACTGTTTATAATTAGTATAGTGTATATCTATATTTGTCGAATATTTATTTGTATTTGTGCTGGTTGAGTGGAAGAGAGAGCCTTATGGCCTTAACTCTGCCAGAATAAATAAAGTATTATTATTATTATTATTATTATTATTATTATTATTATTATTATTATTATTATTATTATTATTATTATTATTGTGTCGTCTTTTAAAACTGTCCAGCCAACCTGAAGATGCCTTGAAATCGTTATTCCCTAGGAATTTAGCAACAGCTAGAGCTTGACTTTCGAGCATCGGTTCGGAAAAATGGAGATTTATCTTCAATTAATTTCACTTTTTGTTTAATTAAATGATGCATACCTTTTAACCTTCTTTATTCCGTAAACACAGAAAAGTGCCTATGAAAGATCGCTCTCAAAACTTAAACTAATTTACGATTTTACAGTACAATGGTTATTTGAAAGACAAGAACCTGGTATTTCGCATACCGCGTGTGCAGTGAGATCGAAATAAAATTTCAGGCACAGGTAGAGTAATATATATACTTCATCCGGCGGCAGGTATCATTCTTTATTGTTTTCTTGGCATAACGGAAATTCAGTGAACTGGAAACTAATTTATTTCACTGTGGTTCTGCTTTATAAACTTTTTCATGAGTTGTGTAGAAATATCCTTCCGTTTCCGCGTTGGACAGATTCCGTTTTATTCTAAATAAATGGACGTAAAATTACTATTATTTCGCCGGGACCAATACATATGTTCTCATTGGGCAGATTTCCGTATTATTCACGTTCCGGATTAAACAAGTTTTACTATATATGATATGAAAAGAAAAAAGAATGCTTGAGTCGGGATTTGAACTCGAGTCTCTAAAGTCTGTACCTTTAGCGCTCTAACCAACTGACCTACCCAAGAATTCCAAGACAAACATACAATTTTCTTATATATGTAGTATTCTCAATTCATACAAGAGGTAGCGGAAATATCATTCAACTGCCATCTAGCGGCTAACGTAACAGTTAAGCAAATTATTGAAGAGAATATTTACTTTATAGCAGTATTTTTGACATTGAGAATACTACATGTATAAGAAAATTGTATGTTTGTCTTGAAATTCTTGGGTAGCTCAGTTGGTTAGAGCGCTAAAGGTACAGACTTTAGAGACTCGAGTTCAAATCCCGACTCAAGCATTCTTTTTTCTTTTCATATCATATTTGCCTTCATTGCCAAATGTCAAAAATATATTTATAATATATATATATACAAGCGTCACTGCTATAAAGTAAATATTCTCTTTAATAATTTGCTTAACTGTTAGGTTAGCCGCTAGATGGCAGTTGAATGATATTTCCGCTACCTCTTGTGTGAATTGAGAATACTACATGTATAAGAAAATTGTATGCTTGTATTGGAATTCTTGGGTAGCTCAGTTGGTTAGAGCGCTAAAGGTACAGACTTTAGAGACTCGAGTTCAAATCCCGACTCAAGCATTCGTTTTTCTTTTCATATCATATTTGCCTTCATTGCCAAATGTCAAAAATATATTTATAATATATATATATATATATATATATATATATTATAACGGGAATTATTTTTATGCTTTACAATTTTTCTAAAACGTTAGTATCTACGTTTCTTCATGAATTTTCTGTTTTGTTCCATTTTCCGTAACTGTTTTCTGTATAAATTTCCCGAAGAAAAACAAAATAGACACCTGGGTAATCAATATGGATTTATTATCTCAAATGAAATCATACGTATGGCGTTTCTAACATTATAAACTTTTACGAATATTAATATGTATATATATATTTTCTGTATAGAAAGAGAACGATTATTGCAAAAAAAAACCCCGAGGATATTGTGTTTATTTGTTGGTGGTATTAAAAGAGAAGGGCTCTTTTTGATTTGAACTAGAGATCATAAAACTTTTATGTATGACTCTAAATAATACTTCTGTATATATATATATATATATATATATATATATATATATGGTATGATAAGAAAAAATAAATGCCTGGACGGGATTCGAACCCGGATCTCTGAGTCTGTACCTCAGTGTGATATCCATTACACAACCAGGCGAATCCAATTCAAACATGTATTTTTCTTATATATGTATTATATTCCCCATTATTACTAGATGTCGCGAGAACTCAGTCTTCACTGCCATCTAGTAGCTGACTATAACAAGTAAGCAAATTAAAGAGAACATTTTTACTTTATAGCAGTGACGCTTTATCGATGTTATAATTAAATATTTAACATATATATAATAGACAATGATCCTAATTTCAGTGCATGATTAAATATATTGATATATACTGTATAATAATAAAATTTTAGATAGATCTAATCATTTTAAATATCTTGGATATTATCTCTCTCGTCCCGCGCCGTAGCCGAGCGGTTAAGGTAGGAAGCCTTGGCGCAGAGCTACGGGACTTGCGCTGGTTCGAGTCTCCATGGGGGAAGAAATTTTCTCATGGTATTTCGGCCAGTATGGGACCGGTGCCCACCCAGCATCGTGAGGCAATTGGGTAGCTACAATAAGTAGCGGCTCCAGGTTGAGGAACCAGCTATAACGGCTGGGGGACTCGACATGCTAACCGCATGTCACCCCTACACTGGCTGTTGATCATCTACCTCTGTGATTGACACATGTGGATGTGAAGGGCCAGCAGCCGGCTGGTAAAAGGGCAACCGCTGAAAAGTGGAAATACCCTCAATCGGAATCGGATATTATCTCTCTCTCTCTGGGATGAAAAGGATATCCCTGAAAAAATTACTAGTTATAATAAAAGTTTGGGAATTATTAATAAAGTTATGAAATCATCCCTTGTACAAACAAAACACCAGATTACGTTTATATAACACTTTGGCTAGACAGTGTTGACCTATGGTAGTGAAGCATGGACACTAGAAAGACAAAATGAAAGCAGAATAACAGCTTGTGAAATGAGATTCATGCGCAGAACAGCCGGTTACACCAGCTGGGATCGGAAAAGGAACACCAAAATCTTAAAAGAATTGAAGACTACGCCAATTTTGGGATATATTAAACAGTACCAGCTAAATTGGAAATACCATCTTGAAAGAATGAGTTCAAATCGGATCCCCAAAGCTGTTTATAATTATATACCGTATACCGAGAGGACGAAAATCTGTGGGCCATCCTATGAAACGCTGGAGGGAAAATTTTCTGTAGGATCGTAACAGGCCTTGGCCTAATACTTGGAAGGAAGAAGAAGAAGAAGAAGAAGAAGAAGTTATGTACTGTAGTATATTCAGATATGTTCATTTAACGTTGTGCTTTAATGACTAGGGTTATTAAAATAGCAATTCTAAGTTTTCGTTCAATTACTTAAGAATTTTACTCCTTGCCTCTTATATCAGAGTTGTTTATTTTACGATCCATCGCATCGGTAAGATACACAACAAGAGATCCATGGGTTTACATCTTGTCAGAAGGAAGTCAAACTCATGATTTGTACATCATCAGCGGCCGAGTGTGAACCTCTGATCTAGAAAACTAGCCCAAGCGGACCGATACTTACTTGTGGTTTATATAGTATAAACTCCCGGAGGATTAGATTAGGTAGCGTGGTGATTCGGCCCAGAGTGATGCTGCTGGGTTCACGTAGATCTCCAGGGAGAAGCAGTGAAATCAAGGATAGATGAGCGAAGGTGGAAGAGCTTCTGTGGGTGGGTGTGGGTACATCATTAGCAATTCAGAGAAGTCTCATCGTTCACACGGCGTTCAGGAGGAACAGAACACCTCACTTTACGCACTTTGTGTAAACTCTAACAAAACTTTATGCTCCTTGTTAGTTATCTTTGAATATATGAAATTAAATCTTACATTATTTATTCGTTCGTCTGTTAAATGTTCAAATGAGAAATCATTGAGATTATTTCTAATGTTCATTGATTTTTATATTATTCACTTTTATAACATTCTCCTTCATCCACTTAATACCTTAGTTTCCTACTAGATGTCTCTTCGAGGCGATTTACTAACCACATGTCACTCGCTGACATCTTTAGGGAAATAAACGTAACTAAATTAGTCTGCGTAAGAAACTTGCCACTAGGGGAGCACCCATGTCCTGAGCTTGTCGAACGGGAATCAATCAACCATGTCAACTTTCAAATAATGAAAATTGAATTAAATTTATATATTAGCAATTTTTTTTGTTCTGTAATACATAAATTTATGTTTAAATAATTACACATTATTTAATGAATTGTATTATTATATTATTATTATTATTATTATTATCATTATTATTACTGTTGTTGTTCCAAGACTTAAATTGATTCACCAAGCTCACCTTGAGCAAAATACAGGCTTAAAATTAAAAAAATAAAATTAGATACCTCAGATCTCAGTCTTCCTCAACTTTGGATGTAAGATGTGGAGTACTTTCGGAGCATATGCTCCATCATCATCTTGTAAATTGGTACTTGTTGTTCGTGAGAATCCTGTATAGAGGGTTGACATCAAGGAGTGTGTTTTCATTAAGCAGGTGAGTGTTTCTGGTTCCTTTTAATATCTCGATCTCTTCGAGAATGTTTATCTTCAATTTGTTGTTTTCTCTATGATTGGTGGATAATGTGTTATCGATGGTATTAAATTGATGACCTGTTTCTATGACATGTTTTGCAAAACTAGATTTACCTTCATGAAGTCTGAATTTTTAAAAGCGTTGATTAAACTACAGGCGACAAATCCTACTAAAATGTTCATGATATTATTATTTTTTTTAATTGCGGATGAGCCCATGTAGGACTACGCAAAGTACTTAGAGGCGTTTCCTTTGAGCCCAAATTCCGGTGTCCACCCAGCATCGTGAGGCATTTGGGTAGCTACAATAAGTAGCGACTCCAGGTTGAGAAGACCAGTTATAACGGCTGGGGGATCCGACATGCTGACCACATGGTTAGCATACTTTTAAGGTACGTACACACTTGCGCGCCGTTCGCGCGCACCATGTTCGTCAGATTTGGACGGGGTTTTAAGGTGCGCGCGCGCGTCTCGCACCACGAACCACTCATTGTCGGTTTTTTCCACGAACACTTTGATATTCGCTGTTTAGATTTGGACGGGTACCTGAGAGGTTCGTTGTTTTCGATGCGCACCTAGTATTTCATTCTTTTGCCAAGCTAGTTTTCTCTCATCTGTCCAAGTTGTTTCAATTTTTTTCTTCGGTTTGTCCTCTTGGTCAACTTGCCACTTATTCACCTTAATTCTAAATATATCCCTGTTTGGGATATCTTCTTTAGTAATTCCTGCCAATTTTAATATTATTATTATTATTATTATTATTATTATTATATTATTATTATTATTATTATTTTCAAGACACGATTTCTTTTCCGTCTTCAGCGATAAAATATGATCGTGGTTTCCTTCTCAGCTAAATAAACAAACTTTTGTTACGAGACAGTCTTAAGGAATAAAGAGTTTTAAAGATGTTAATAAATCTTAGATCGTTTTTATATAAGTTTCCTAAGACTAGCATATAAAACACGTTAACAAATGTTTAATATACATCAATTAAATTTGCCATAATAATGTTTTTTTTTTTGGGGGGGAGGATGGAAATATGATTTCCCATATGTGTTCTAATGTTATACGTTTTGTATGTTATACATTTATAATTATTTATTTGGATTTTTTTAATATTCTGAATACAATTAAAATTGCGTGATAATAAAATAACGAAATATTTAAAAACTTTCTAACCAATCCATTTTAATTAAATCAGATCCCTTTTCTCCAATCATAATAGTGGGTGCATTTGTATTTCCACCAACTATATTTGGCATTATTGAAGAATCCACTACTCGTACTCCTTTAACGCCATGCACCTTGAGTGTTGGATCTACTACAGCATCGGGGTCTGTACTAGGACCCATCTTGCAGGTGCCAACTGGATTAAAAGCAGAAGTACCCACGTGCTTCAGTGCACATCTCCAATAACTCTCTGTTTCAAAGTCATACATTTCACAACCTTGAATGAAAAGTTTCTCTCTTGTCATGCCATCGGACTGCATAGCAATCGTGTTCATGAATCTAGTTGTGAAATCTATCCCATCAAGCAATATATTTATGTCACTTTCATCAGAAAGATATCCAGAGTAAATTTCCGGTTTTTGAAATGGATCAGGCGATTTTAAAAGAATTTTTCCTGTGCTCTTCGGATGCAATAAAGTAGGAGCCATGATTAAAACATCACTTTCCTGTATGAGTTTTTCTAATGAATCAACTGTGTCATCGGCAAACCCAAAAAGATCAGCGAAAGCTTTCAGTCCACTGTTATCTTTGGACCATAACAGAAATTGATGAAACTGCAAATCTGATCTATCTTCTTCCGAATGATTACTTCTGATAAATCCTGTAAAACTGGTTGATAAAGTTGAATATGGACCTCGTCGTTTAGTGAGATATTCATACATGGCGTCGTTATAAGCTTCTGGTGGAGTTCCAAAGTCTCTACCTTTATTTAGAGAAAAAACGGAACCTAAAAACAATAGATGATCTTGAAGATTATCTCCCACTTTTAAATCCTGTATAACACGTATTCCCATGTCATCAAGATTTTCCTTAGGTCCTATTCCAGATAACATGAGAATTTGAGGAGAATTTATCGCTCCGCCAGATACTATAACCTCTTTCTTAAATCCGATATCTATTACTTCTCCTTCACCAATTCTAACTCTGACACTTTGGGCTGTTTTAGTCTCGGGATCTATGTTTATTTTGATGACGTGAGAGCGTTTTGAGACATGAAAGTTCCTGCGATCTTTAATTGGATTTAAGAAAGCTTTTGCTGTGCTGCATCTTGTCCCGTTTATAAGCGTACCTTCAACGTGAGCGAATCCCAATTGATTTGGACCATTTACGTCTTCAAGTATGTCATATCCTAATTCTTCTATCCCCATGCGTAAATATTCCTCCAGAGGATACTGATGAAATTCTTCAATGTTTAATACCCCTCCTTCTGAATTATAAAATACTTCATCCGTTTGTTTGACCAATATTTCATCATCTCTGTTGCCAATTGACTTTTCGAAGTAAGGCAGTACATCATCGAAACTCCATCCTATGTTTCCTAATTTTTCCCAGTTGTCATAGTCATCTTTATTGCCTCTTATATAAAGCATGCCGTTTATCGAGGTGCTACCACCTAAAACTTTACCTCTGGGCCACCTACAGGCTTGATTTTTAAATCCAAGACAAGAATTGTTATCAGGAACTGTTCTGTACTGCCAGTCAAATTCACTGTTTATTATTCTGAAGTATAAACCAGGAATCTCCATGGTGGGAACAGGATCACCTCCAGCCTCAAGAAGTAACACCTTCCATTCTTGCACCTCACTTAGACGATTTGCTACCACAGATCCTGCTGCACCTGCACCTATCACTATGAAGTCATATTCATCGAGAAGATGATAAGAAGCATCTGATGGATATTCTTGTTTTCCCAAATTCAAGTTAGCATCCATGAGAGAAGAAATTAGACTCGTGAATAGCATGACCTCGGGTCCTGTGACACGTGAAAGACATTGTGGGCTGTGTAGATACTCTGAGAGTATAGTGCAGGTTCCATCCATTGTTAGAGTTTATCTGAAAATAGAAATGAACTTATATTTTATGTGATTATACATTTTTAATTAATTTAATTAATGAAATATTATGTCAGATGTAAACTTCACACACTCTTAGACTGACGGTTGGGGACCGTTATTTATTTTTCTTCTTATAGCCTTAGGGCTAACTCTCACTCTTCATTCCTTCTCCTTCTTCACCTTCTTCTTCTTCTTCGTCATGGTTTAGGTTTATTTACCAGCCTGTTCCGGCCGCAAATTGCTGCTGTTTACATCTTTTCTTTGGTCTTCCCAAACTTCTTCTTTCTCGTGGTGAATAGTTGTATGCTGCGTTTGGTATTCTTTTCTCAGTCATCCTTGCTAAGTGTTCTTTCCAGGTTGACCTATATATCACTATTGCTGCATTTAATTCCTCTATTTTTAGTTGTTGTCTTATTTCTGTGTTGTGTTTTTGTCAGTTCTTTGATATCCTGCTGTTGGTCTGAGGAATTTCATTTCAGCAGCTTGTATTGTGGCTTGTATTCTTCATTCCAATCCCTTATATAGACCTGGAAGAAAACGATATCTCTGTTGTTTGTATCAGTGTCGAGATAGATAATGTATTTTGCTACATGCGATGATTTTGCAATCAGTTATAATTTAGTTTAACATAGGATAACTTTTAAGTACAAATTCACATTTGAAATGCCACTTCAATAACAGATGAGTTGATATTTTTATGTCAGTAGTAGTACGAATTCAGCACTTGTTTTCCCCAATACAACAATCACGTCAGAGACCGGCTGACTAGAGTCCGCGAGCTATAACTTGATGTGCCGAAATCTGAGTAAATTGAAAATATACCTACTTTTAGTTACATATCCACCTAGTGCAGAACTCAAATAACGAAGAGTTCCGATTCCGATTGAGGGTCTTTCCACTTTACAGCGGTTGCCCTTTTACCAGCCGGCTGCTGGCCCTTCACATCCACATGTGTCAATCACAGAGGTAGATGATCATCAGCCAGTGTAGGGGTGACATGTGGTTAGCATGTCGAGTCCCCCAGCCGTTATAGCTGGTTCCTCAACCTGGAGCCGCTACTTATTGTAGCTACCCAATTGCCTCACGATGCTGGGTGGGCACCGGTCCCATACTGGCCGAAATACCATGAGAAAATTTCTTCCCCCATGGAGACTCGAACCAGCGCAAGTCCCGTAGCTCTGCGCCAAGGCTTCCTACCTTAACCGCTCGGCTACGGCGCGGGACACGAAGAGTTCAATGATATAATTGGAACACTGAAGTCTCCATGGGTATAAAGGGCCCTTGGTCTAGCAGCCAGCTGCAGGTCTCACATTCACACGCACGCACAACGGTTACACACACACATCATCATCATCATCATCTGCATTCATGAATTAGGTCTGTTGACCCGATCCGACTTCATACACACATATATATCTCAAATACTATCACGGATTAGGCCATCTAGCCTGTTCCAAATGAGCTGATCTCTCCATCACTTCTTCCGCGTTCCAAGATATCTCTTCCCTTTAGGCCTGTTGGAAAATACTTCTTGAAGTAATCTCTCATTGGAAATCCATAGTTACCTCGGTAAATGTTTATGGTTTCATTGATTGACTCTGATGTTCAATTATTTTCGAAAGTCAATGTTCCGTTTATGGTAAAAAAAACGTAGTGTAGCTCAATAGGGTGTTATTAGTGTAATCTCAGCCGCTTCTTCCCTTCGGAGTTGATTTGATGTAAAAGTTCACGCTTTTATCCATAAAATAATGTTTGCTTTGCCATTATTTTATAAGATTTCAAAATTGTCTCTGGCCTGACTTTCCTTGGTAGCGTTGACTTTATGGTATCTAAAAGTTGTTATATATTAATTTAGTCCCGCGCCGTAGCCGAGCCGTTAAGGTAGGAAGCCTTGGCGCAGAGCTACGGGACTTGCGCTGGTTCGAGTCTCCATGGGGGAAGAAATTTTCTCATGGTATTTCGGCCAGTATGGGACCGGTGCCCACCCAGCATCGTGAGGCAATTGGGTAGCTACAATAAGTAGCGGCTCCAGGTTGAGGAACCAGCTATAACGGCTGAGGGACTCGACATGCTAACCACATGTCACCCCTACACTGGCTGTTGATCATCTACCTCTGTGATTGACACATGTGGATGTGAAGGGCCAGCAGCCGGCTGCTAAAAGGGCAACCGCTGAAAAGTGGAAAGACCCTCAATCGGAATATATTAATTTATTTAGCCTGGTGGAGTTAAGGCCATTTGGCCTTCTCTTCCACTCACTAGGACAAACATATGTTACATTTAAATACAAAAAAATACAATAATAGTACATACTGAACAATTATCTGTCAAGCTGAAAAATAATGAAAATAATATCTAATCATCATCATCATCATCCGGTATCATGGCAGCTGCCGCCGTCTTTTGGAAACCAAACGCCATTCCTCTCTGTCCATCCATTGATCTTCCTCCAATCCTCTGATATTCATAGCTAATGTCTAATAATACCATAGAATTAAATACAATTAAAATTAAACTAATGATAGAATGTATACAAAAATAAAAATAACAGCTCGAATCTACTATACATAAAAAATGAATGAAAAAAATACATAGAAAGTAATCTGTAATAAATTAATCTATCGCTTATATATAAGGCAATGCGTAAATATATTGATAAATCTTAATACTATTTTTATTAAATAAACCGGTGAAGGATGATGATGATAATGATAAGGATGATGATGATGGCCAAATGATTTCGGGGACCGTTTGGGCCTTAAAGTTTTCCTGACATTTATCTTACAGGCGAGGAAAAACCTCGATAAAAACCTCACCCAGAAAAACTGCCCCGACCGGGGATCGAACCCGGGCCCGCTGCTTGACAAGGCAGCACGCTACCTCGAGACCACAGCGGTGGACGATGCAATTATAAGGGGTCGACTCAGCCTCTAACTGAAATGAGTACCAGACGCTTGTTCTGGGGTAAAGGCGGCCGTCACGCAGGGCTGACAACCCGGCTGACATAAAGTGCCGATTGTCTAGAAAAAGTGGGAGCCTTAACCTCCTACTACCCCAAGGGCCTCCTGAGGCCTGTTGTGGGATCACTTTACCTTTTTAATGAAAAAACAAATTATTGTTTTAAAAAAGTAATATTAATGAGATGTTTATATTAATTCCATTTTCAATTTGTTTCTGAAATATGGTAAAGTTTGGCATAAGGTGGAAGAGAATTTCATGAGTTACACTATTTATTTATTTCTTTGCGTAAGACTTTATCTTAGTTCAGTCGATAAGACCCAACTGTAGGAACAACTGAAGGAATCGAAAGTATGTTTCTAACAAACAACTCCGCGAGTTCTTAAATAAAAATAAGTAAGTATATTTAATACACAAGTGATCTTCTTGGTGATAAAATATTAAAATATATATGCAGTCAATATGCCCATTTCACCAATTAATGTTTTAAAATGGTCAACAAGTTTCTACAGTCAAGCTGTCATTCTCAAGACTCAGTCAATATCTGGTCTTGAGAATGACAGCTTGGCTGTAGAAACTTGTTGACCATTTTAAAACATTAATTGGTGAAATGGGCATATTGACTGCATATATATTTTAAGTAAGTATATAATTATGCGCAGGTGCATACATTCATATACACATGCTCGCTTGAATATAACATTCAACTACGTAATGACATGGTGATTATAGAATTATTCTTTCAATTTCAGCGTTCCATTTTCAAATTGTTACGTTCAATATAATTTTTATATTATATATCAGTTGTCTTCCAGTTCTTCATTAATTTAATCCAATCCACTTCCATTAAGACAATTTTATTATTTTAGATTTTATCTCTAGAAAATGCAATGATCCATCCATCCATAGTAATTCTGCCCGAAGGCAGGTCCTTCACTGCAATCATAGCATTTCCATGCTATGCTTGCAGCTTTACTAGAGAATTGTAGGTGTGGCAGCTTCCCGTTGCTTTCCACACCGGTGAAGGATGATGATGATAATGATAAGGATGATGATGATGGCCATATGATTTCGGGGACCGTTTGAGCCTCAAAGTTTTCCTGACATTTGTCTTAAAGGCGAGGAAAAACCTCGATAAAAACCTCACCCAGAAAAACTGCCCCGACCGGGGATGGAACCCGGGCCCGCTGCGTGACAAGGCAGCACGCTACCTCGAGACCACAGCGGTGGACGATGCAATTATAAACTTTTAAAATTGTGTAATTTCATTTATTTTTTAATAACTTACCGTGAAGAGTAATTGACAGTTCCGCATCTAACAGTTTACAAACGTGCACTGATTGGAAATGCACGTAAGATAATTTTTATTGCTTTTTTAATGAATACCACACATTGTGAAGTCCATAATTGTACACTTGGAACAACATGAGATATCCAAATTTAGTTTCATATTTGTTGTTATTTTTCTGATTATTTTACCATAAATTGAAACTCTTCACGTAAACGTCTTTCTTTACGCTTCCTCAATAAATAAAGACATATGACAGGGAATAACGAATTGCTTTCATTTTCAGGGAACTTTTCATATATTTATGCCAATTGCTTTCTGTAAAATTAATTTAATTTTATTTCGTAAAAACAAACCGGTAATGGAATTTGCTGGCCAGAAAAAAATTGTTTTGCCCATACTGAATTAAATGTATCTACGCTTTTAATTGCATTCTTCATTATAGACTGTTTAATATCCAGGGTAATGTCACGAATAGGATCCTTAGGTGTATCAAAAGCCTGTGTGTTGTGTTTGTTATGTAATTTTCTGAAGAAATCAACTAATTCTAATGATGCTATAAAATTACATGATGAAATGGGTTTTGGTAGTGGAATTCCAACCTAGAATCATGGATGCGAAACATGGACTCTTATTTTAAGGGAGGAGAAAAATATTACACATATTTGAGAATAACGTTCTTAGAAAAAAAATTAGACCAGAGAGACTGACAACTGAATGGAGAAGACTTACATTATAGTGAGATACATGATCTTTGTGAGTGGAAGATAAGGCCTTATGGCCTTAACTCTGCCAGCTAAAATAAAGCATTATTATTATTATTATTATTATTATTATTATTATTATTATTATTATTATCTTCTTCTTCTTCTTCCTTCCAAGTATTAGGCCAAGGCCTGTTACGATCCTATAGAAAATTTTCCCTCCAGCGTGTTGATCCTTCCGGGAAATTCTCGTATAAGACTTGAAAGCATAATAATAGTCCCTTCGATTGGTTGCTGGTCAAAGGAACGCAAGACCAGTGATGGGGGCTGCCATCTTATAGCCTCTGGTCAGGCTTTTCTGGAGAAGAAAAGAAAATAAAGGAAAGAAGAAATGGAAGAAAGGAAAGACTCCCTAGCCCTCGGATGCCCTAATAGCGTCGGGGTCGAAAAAAACAAGAGTTAACCAAGAGAGGTTAGATAGTAAAGTTAAAAGAGTGCAAAACACAAGTAAGTGGAAGAAATGTTTTGCTCAGCTTGGACACCTTGTGGTCGCCATCCACATATTATTATTGTTATTATTGTTATTATTATATTATTATTATTGTTATTATTGTTATTATTAATATTATTATTGTTATTATTATTATGGGAAGCCAGATATAATAAGAACAGTTAAATGTCGCAGATTGCGATGTGGCACGAATGGGGAATTTAAACACCGTGTAGGTAAACCAGAGGGAAAAGTCCAGTAAGTAGGCCAAGAATGCGTTAGGATAATAACATTAATCATGATTTGAGGGAGGTAAGTAAATTACTTCAGGATAGGGAAGTACGAAAACATTATGTCCGCGTGGCCATGAACTTATGGATTCGATAATGCCAGTGAGTTAGTTTATCTAAGAAAGTTTGGGAATTCACTTATAGAAGAACTTTGTTTGAAATTGCTGCAGTTTCTCTTGTTTTATCATGTTTCAATTTTTGTAATTAAATTACGCGTGTTAATTTTTTTAAAATTTAACATATAAGTCAATATCTCGTTTAAGCACTTCATTTATATGCAGTAGGTTGTATATTTTATGTACAAAATCACATATTTATTTTTTAAATCATAATATGTAATGGTAATTGATGAACCCTCAGGGGTCCTCATCTAGGAGATATGTGGATGGCGACCACAAGGTGCCCAAGCTGAGCAAAACATTTCTTCCACTTACTTGTGTTTTGCACTCTTTTAACTTTACTATCTAACCTCTCTTGGTTAACTCTTGTTTTTTCGACCCCGACGCTATTAGGGCATCCGAGGGCTAGGGAGTCTTTCCTTTCTTCCATTTCTTCTTTCCTTTATTTTCTTTTCTTCTCCAGAAAAGCCTGACCAGAGGCTATAAGATGGCAGCCCCATCACTGGTCTTATCTTCCTTTGGCCAGCAACCAATCGAAGGGACTATTATTATGCTTTCAAGTCTTATACGAGAATTTCCCGCAAACGCTGGAGGAAAAATTTTCTATAGGATCGTAACAGGCCTTGGCCTAATACTTGGAAGGAAGAAGAAGAAGAAGAATTATGATGAAATGGATCGTGGTAATGACATTTCAACCCAGAATCTACTTCGAAGATTAAAAAAAAATAAAAAAATCCACACATTGGTCGGCACTGGAGATTCGAACTCGGGTCCTTCAGAATATTAGTCTCAAACGCTATCCCTCCCTACTGTGATATAAAATTATTTTTAATTAATTGAAATGGTTTATTTTTAATTCTGCTTTGATATCACTTTATCAGAATCTTTAACTTGATTACATTATTGCGTAAGTTAATCTAGCATAAAATCAAATGAAAAATTATGCATACAACTCTGACAGTATTTTAGAATATTCCTGTATATTTCAAAATTTGCGGAAGCCTATAAGAAAATGTTTGCTTAGGTAAAATTTAAAATTTACTATCAGGTTTTGCAATACATATGAATCTTCCTGTGCTATTTTTTTTTAATTTTCTTCTTCCATTTTTCTCTACATCGGCCACAGTTGCTTAGGGGTAAAATTCTTGCGTGTAGTTCTAGAGTCGAGAATCAAACTCGGCCGCGGTAGTTGAATTTTTATTTACTTTATTTATTTTATCTTGTAAGCCCTTGTTTCCTTCAACGAGATTTAGGCGCTCTCCCCCTACAGGGAAGAAATTGAACCATACTAATTTAGTTACACTTGTTTTCGTATAGATGTCATTGGACTGGCCCGTTGTCAGTGTTCCGCCTCATACTGACACCTAGGAAACCAATCTAGTACTAGGACGGGAAAAATTCGGTAAATTTTGCTTAGAGGCCTTTTTATTCATGCTTAAAGATATTTTACGAGCCTGAAAATGTTCAGACTCGGGACCCACGGCTTAAAGTCCCTCCCGGAGGACCTGCTTCTTGGATTTTTCCATCCCGAAAATCCATCTATCCCGGCCGGGTTTGAACCCGCGACCCTCGGGTCCAGAGGAAAGGAGCATTACGTTTGAAAACCCAAGGGACAAGTCCTGTGGGAAGGACTTCAATCTGTAGTTTCCGACTCTAAAATTTTTCTGGGTCGCAAAATAATCTCAAGCCTAAATTCACTCATCCGTGGGAGGAAAAAAAAGAAAACAGATAAGATCAAAACTGGCATAAAATAGATAAGTCAATATATTTGTTTTTTCCCCAGTGAACCTCCTCCCTTTTACACTTAGACAAAACAAAAATTATCTATTGTAGCTAATAGAATGAAGAATTGACTCGCCTTTTTTATTATTACCGTAAGAAGCAGCGTAAAGAACAGTATCCATTAAGAAAAAAAAGTACTTATTTGGGTTTTTCCCGAGGATGTCCGAGTTAGAGCCTCGGAGCAAAATTTAATCGGCGTTTCCCATCCAAATAATATATACTTACTTACTCACTGGCACTATCGAACCCGTAGGTTCATGGCCGCGCGGACATAAGCTCTCCATACATCCCTATCTAGAGCTAATACTTTCCCATCATTCCTTGTATAATCTACTTCCCTCAAATCATAGTTAATGTTGTTCTCCCACCTCATTCTTGGTCTACCAACTGGGCGTTTTCCCTCTGGCTTTCCTTCAAGAAGCTTCCATGCACGTCTTTCATTCCCCATACGCGCAACATGTCCTGCCCATCGTAGTCTACCCAAATAATATATTCCGATTGAGGGTCTTTCCACTTTTCAGCGGTTGCCCTTTTACCAGCCGGCTGCTGGCCCTTCACATCCACATGTGTCAATCACAGAGGTAGATGATCAACAGCCAGTGTAGGGGTGACATGTGGTTAGCATGTCGAGTCCCCCAGCCGTTATAGCTGGTTCCTCAACCTGGAGCCGCTACTTATTGTAGCTACCCAATTGCCTCACGATGCTGGGTGGGCACCGGTCCCATACTGGCCGAAATTCCATGAGAAAATTTCTTCCCCCATGGAGACTCGAACCAGCGCAAGTCCCGTAGCTCTGCGCCAAGGCTTCCTACCTTAACCGCTCGGCTACGGCGCGGGACCCCAAATAATATATTAATAAGCTAATAGAGTCTTTCTGAGGCAATGATATAACGATTTGACAGTTTCACATATGTTGGGAAATAAGCGCAACTATATTAACCAACTAACTCACTGGCACTATTGAACCCGTAGGTTCATGGCCGCGCGGACATAAGCTCTTCATACATCCCTATCATGAGCTAATATTTTCCAATCATTCCCTGTATAATCTACTTCCCTCAAATCATAGTTAATGTTATTCTACCACCACATTCTTGGTCTGCCAACTGGGCGATTTCCCTCTGGTTTTCCTACAGGAAGCTCCATGCACGGTCTTTCATTCCCCGTTCGTGCTACATGTCCTGCCCATCGCAGTCTACGAGACTTAACTGTTCTTATTATATCTGACTTCCTATAAAAACCATGTAGTTCACTGTTATGTTGTCTTCTGCATTCACCTGTTTGTTCATCTCTCTTTGGTCCAAAAATTTTCCCAAGAACTTTATTCTCAACTATATTAGCATGGTTAAGTAACTCCCGCAAGGGAGTATTCTTCCTCAAGTGGAGATGTACGGGCGAAGACAGGCGGATAGACAGACAAACAGAAGCTCTTACATTCCTTTTTTTTCCTTTATGACATCAGCACCATTCCGCATGCATGTTTTTTGTCGAGCTTCCCTTGTTTTTCTTCTTTCTGGTTCCCATTCAAACGCCAGCTTAGGAATTATTCCTTTTGGCATTATTTTCATAAACCAATGCAATTGTTCATAAACAAAACATTCTAACATAGAATATTTAATGTCCATTTTCGGTTAATTATTTAATTTACATATATTTTATAATTTTTAAAAATGGTCTTGTTTAATTTTTCCATTTGTAATTAACTTTTCACAAATATATTCGTGATAAAATATGAATATTGCTCTTCAAAATAAAAATAGGCCTACTAATGGAAAAACAGAAGCTAAATTAGATTGATTACTCGCAAGGGAGTTGAAACTGGATTCTCCAGTTCATACGAATCAATACTCCAGTTGTTTCGTGCTTGTACCATCAGCTTTAATCTAGGATGCCGTTACAACTCCTGTTAGTGAAAATTTACATACGGTACTTAGTAATGTTTCAAAACAGTTGTCAAACAAAGTTCACTGGAAATGATTTAGGTCCGACGCTACAAAGCTGTGCCAGGTGTTTGTGTAATTTTAGATCTTCTCCAGGGTGGAATGAACCCAAAGCAACACTCAGACATGTGTTTCCAGCGCTGTACGTGCTCTGGAAAAGTGTAATCTGCTGTACTTTTTATATCTGCTCGCAAGATTATAAAAAAAAGAGCTCCTGCGATGTTCAACATCATGCCATCATTCTTACACGCTTTATATTAGCTTGACCTGTATCTATCTATCTATCTATGTAACGGAATCTTTCAGCGCGATTTTCACCCACTTAAAATCATCGGATCGACTTGAAACTTTGTATACTTGTAGAGGACCCGTGACAATACAATAATTTCATATTTATTTTCTAAAATCCTGGCCATAATCATCAGAAAATAAAAAAAAGTGTTTTTGTATAAATGTAACGGAATCTTTCAACGCGATTTTCACCCACTTAGAAACATTGGATCGACTTGAAACCTTGTATACTTGTAGAGGACCCGTGACAATACAATAATTTCATATTTATTTTCTAAAATCTTGGCCATAATCATCAGAAAATAAAAAAAACGTGTTTTTGTATCAATGTAACGGAATCTTTCAAAGCGATTTTCACCCACTTAGAAGCATTGGATCGACTTGAAACTTTGTATACGTGTAGAGGACCCGTGACAATACAATAATTTCATATCTTGTTTCAAAAATCCTGGCCAGAATCATCCGAAAATCAAAAAAATGAAAACTGGTATAATAGGTTGCGGACTTGTCGAGTTTTTTGTCAATCGTTGCAAGAGCTCAGTTGGTAGAGCAGTGAACTCTTGGTGGTATATAATTTCAGTAATCCATACGTCGCTGGTTCAGATCCGGCTGGGAGGGTTTTTTTATAGAAGAATTTCCAATACGCTTGGGATAAAATAAAGTGGTCAACAAAAAAAATCATCTCCAAAACATATACAATAAAATTAGAGTTATCAACAAAAAAGAAAATAATTTTACCATCAGAAGCATAGGGTGATTTTTATGATTTTTACATTTTCTTCTTAGAGAGCTTACTTTTACCATTATCTGTTTATTATCAAATATATTAATTGATATAGAGCACCCCACGTTTTTTATGGTAAAATTATTTTCTTTTTGTTGATAACTCTAATTTTATTCTATATGTGTTGGAGATGATTTTTTTGTTGACCACTTTATTTTATCCCAAGCGTATTGGAAATTAAAATTATTTTTCATTTTTTTAGTTTTCTAATAAAGCGTGTTCTTTTAGTTTTTTAAAACTATTATTTATTATATATATATAAAGTTTTTCCAGCATTGGCAAAGATGTTTAGAAGAATAATTTTGAGAACGTCAAACAGACCCTCAGGCAAGAAGAGCTTTCGACTTACACCAAATTTAATTTGATACCAGATCGATCAAATACCAACTTGTTAACGGTTGGATCGTTTCTGTTCCTTCGATTATTGCAAGTGGTCTTCTCTTCCAACGTATAACAACTTATAACTTTTTTTTCGCCTTTACGTCTCACTAGTAATCGGTAGCGAGACAGTTAAGTGATTTTCGTGTTAATTTATAGAAGCACTTGTCTTTACAGTAGTTATAGTGGAACTTTAAACGAAGCGTGGCAGGATAACACAAATTACACTGAGGAACAAAAAATATTTGAAAGTAAATATGCGATTCTGATAGTATTTTTTCTCCTGAACTCAAATATGATATCGGGTTTTCTCCATTTTGTTGCACAAAGTAAATCATTAATAGAGAGATAATTTTTAGAATTATTTCTCCAGTCACTACGTTATCGAAATTATGAATGGAGAAGACTATATAACAGTGAACTACATGATATTTGTAGAAAACCAGATATAATTAAGAACAATTAAGTCTCGTAGACTAAAATGGGCAGATATATGCAAGAAATGGAGAGTGAAAGATGACATGGAAACTTCTTTTAGAAAAATTAGAGGGAAAACGTCTAGTTGGTAGACCAAGAATGAGGTGGTAGAATAACATTAACAATGACTTGAGGAAAGTAGATTGTACAGGGGATGATTGGAAAACGTAAGCTCGGGTTAGGGACGTATGGAGAGCTTATTCCCGCACGGCCATGTACCAACGGTTTCGATAGTGTCAGGTAACACTTAGCAACAAAAAATAAACTTTTTTTGTCTGAGAAAGAAAACTATGTGATCATGATAGTATTTCTTCTCCTGAATTCAAATATGATATCGGTTTTTCTCCATTACGCAAGGTTTCCTAGACTACACAATATTCGAACATTCGGACTCACCTAGAAAGTAAGAAATGACGATTTTCTGCTATATTTCGCCTGTGGAGCATCCTTCTTGATGGTCCAATAATAATCGACCAGCATATTAGTATTCAATTAGCCTTGATATCTTTTTTCCATAGCTGAAGCCATTTGAGTTAGCTCATTTGGTTTTATTTTACAATGGACAAATGGACGAAAAAAGTTTGTTAAAAAATAATAATTATTTAAATCCATTAATTGAAATTGAAATGAAAATAAACTGTGGGTGAAGGAGAAATTCCGAATACATATTTGAAAACACGATGAAAAAACTGCATTAAGTACAACTATTGGTACTCATGAGACAAAAATCATGTTGACCAGTGTTATATAATGTTTTGTTTGCATCATTCTCCTTTGCGTTAATTGTTTGTGCCATAGTGCGTTTAATATTTTGAAATCTTCTAAATTTATTTTGTTTCATATTATTTCCTAATGTCTTTAATTGTCTTCTACAGTCTATCGTTAATGTATTCTATTTTCTTCTTCTTCTTCTTCTTCTTCTTGCGAGGATTAAACCTGGTTTGTTACGGCTCCAAGTATCATAGCTGCTGTGCCTATCTCTTTCGTGGGTGTCCCCGATCTCTTTTTCCTCCTCTTGGTTGATAGTTCAGACTCATCCTAGGCAATCTATTGATATCCATTATGCAGACATGTTCCTACAATTTGCTCCTATACTCTTCCATTTTGTCTATCAAATTGAATATTTGTAGTTCTTTGCGGATATCTTCACTCCGTTACGGATATCTATTCTATATTGTTTTGTGTATTTTATTTCCCCTTGTATTTTTTTTTTTAATTTTTATGTGCCAGAATTTATTTTACAGTATGTCTTGAAACTGTATCATGAATGTATCGATTTCGTTTTCCCTCTCCCTTAAACTAAAACTTGGCAATATACAGAGTGTCCCATTCAAACCTTCCGCATTTTAATTAATCATAACTAACCAATTGAGGGAAGTATATTATAAGGGGATGATTTGAAAACATTGGCTCAGGATAGGGAAAAATTGGAGAGCTTATGTCCGCGCGGCCATCAACCTGCGGGTTCGATAGTGCCAGTGAGTTAGTTAGTTAGTTAACCAAGTTTGCGGAATTGTGAAATGAGGCCGGTATTAAATGAAACAGAAACTCCGATTTCCGATTGAGGGTCTTTCCACTTTTCAGCGGTTGCCCTTTTACCAGCCGGCTGCTGGCCCTTCACATCCACATGTGTCAATCACAGAGGTAGATGATCAACAGCCAGTGTAGGGGTGACATGTGGTTAGCATGTCGAGTCCCCCAGCCGTTATAGCTGGTTCCTCAACCTGGAGCCGCTACTTATTGTAGCTACCCAATTGCCTCACGATGCTGGGTGGGCACCGGTCCCATACTGGCCGAAATACCATGAGAAAATTTCTTCCCCCATGGAGACTCGAACCAGCGCAAGTCCCGTAGCTCTGCGCCAAGGCTTGCTACGTTAATCGCTCGGCTACGGCGCGGGACAGAAACTCAAAGATTTTAATTGCCACACAATAAAACACCTCTACCCTGCTCTAATTTCTTCAATATGTTCTTTTGAAACACGTGTACGAGCACCTCCTGATTCCTTTATAACGCTTCCAGTCGCCATAAACTTCTCAAGCCATGCCTTAATGGTCTTCCCATCAGGTGCATTTTCCTCCATTTTCTCTCCGGTAATTTCTTTGCACTGTAATTATTGACTTCGTCTCTGCATACCAGAAAACAGTTTGTGCTCGTTGCTGAGGAGTCGCCATTTTGTTTTATGTCATTATTGTCCAATATGCGACAGATGAATTAACTTCAACAATGAAAACAAAAATTCTTTGAGTTTTCTTTCTTTTAATACCAACCTCATTTTATAATTCCGCATACTTTGAGAGTTATGATCAATTAAAATGTGGGAGATTTGAATGGGACACGCTGTATATTATATTTATAATATTTTTTGTAACTGAAGTGCACCCGAGTACGAGTACTTGCTCATTCGGGTGTCAGTACTGAGTACAAGATTGATGAATAAAATTAATTCTTATTTTTGAAAATAAACTTATATTGCAGAGTAGAACTTATTCATGATTATTATAAGATTACATTAGTTATCATAATCGAATCATTCTTGCAGAATATGATATAGAAAGTATGCAACATTATGTCAGTTACTTTTATTATTGAAGGCCTAAAAACAATATTAGTAAAAGATTACATTTACTCCAGAATATATAATTATATGTTCATTTTTAATCATTAAGATGGGTGATGGGTGAAATTTTTTTACGTTTTCGGTCTAATTTAATATTTGTCTTGTTTTTTTTTTTGTATTAATGAATACTACGTACCTTAAAGTATAAGTTGGCAAAGTTTTAGTGTCCTGTGGCGCTTGTAAGTCTCCCTAATGACTGTAGGAGGGCATGCATGCTCCATTCTAATTTAACTGCATGCAAACTTTGAAATTGGCTTTTCTCACTTTTATTTTCATTGTATTTCAATACATTCAAATCAAAATAGCACTGACAACTTTAATGATAGAAGCACAAAATTTTAATCTGCATATCGCACACACAGTGGCTAATAATTATATGCATGGATTTTGATACAAGGTTGATAATTTTTTAAATAAAAAATAAAATATGTGTAGTAATTGAAAAAATAATATGCAGAGGATGTATATATTTTATCTTCCTTTATTATAATGATATAGAAAAGTTAATGCATAGTGTTGTTCTAAATAAGTCAGTGGTCGTGTAGAAAAAATAAATAAAAATTTACTAAAAATTATGGGATTTATTAACAATTTAGTATGCAAATTTTTAAATGGATTTTCTTCAATAACTCAAAAACCTTTTAACCTAGAAGGATGAAACATTAATATAATATTACCTATTATGGCATGAATATGTGTACAAAAAATCAAGTATGTAGCTCACAAAATGTAGAAATTTCACCCATCACCCCTTAAGGATTTATAGATAAACCTGATTCAGTTAATTATAATAATAATAATAATAATAATAATAATAATAATAATACTTTATTTATTCTGGCAGAGTTAAGGCCATAAGGCCCTCTCTTCCACTCAACCAGCACAAATACAAATAAATATTCGACAAATATAGATATACACTATACTAATTATAAACAGTTAAAGATACAATAAATGTAGCAATGTAAATGTCATGTACAAACAACATTTTATAGGGTAATAACAATAATGATACGATAATAATAATAATAATAATAATAATATAAATATGATACATTATACGGGAAACACCAATTAATATATATATATATATATATATATACATATATATCTTACACTGGATAATAATGAAGTCGAGTTTAGAGCAAATATAAATTTAGATTTCTTTTAAAAGATGCCAATGTCCGGCTGCCCCTTATTTCTTGTGGTAGGGAATTCCAGTTGCGAGAAGTGGAGATGGTATATGACATGGAGTGATGTGATGTCCTATGTTGCGGTATATTAAGTAGGAGACTATGTTGTGATCTTGTGTTTAGGTTATGGTTTGAGGATAGATACTGGAAACGGGATGATAAATAATTGGGAATCGAGGTATGTAGGATCTTAAATAGGAGAATTAGACAGTGCGATTTTCTTCTCTCTTTTAGATGTAGCCATGACAATTCGTGGAATAATGGAGAAATGTGATCGTATTTTCGAACATTAAATATGAATCTGATACACATATTATGGACACGCTGCAGTTTGTCCGACAATCCGTCACTTATGTCAGTTAGTAGAACGTCACAGTAGTCAAAATGCGGCATCACTAAAGTTTGGATTAAAATTCTTTTAAGAGTTGTAGGAAGAAAATGTTTAAGTCGCTTTAGGGAATGCATTATGGAGAAGATCCTTTTAGATGTTTGTTTTACTGGCTTAGATTTATCAGTAAATTTAATTATTTTGTATTTAATTATTACAACGAAAATATAACGTATTAAGTTTTTTTATATGTGCTATGATATTTATTTTAGTTAGTTGCAATTCAATCTCCATTTCAGTTACCGGATACCAGATATTTGTTCTAAAAATATATGTAGTGGGGAGGGGGTACACGTATATCCTCGAACATGTTATTTTACATGCATTGTTATTATATACATTATACATATCGGGCTTCTCGTTGAGATTTTATATTTTATTTTACGGTATTTCACTGTCAGTCACTGTAAGTGTACAGTATACTTCACTAAAATAAAAATAATGTGATTTTTCTAAGAAATAATTGTATTGCGAGTTGTTATCTAATATATAAAAATGAATGTATGTTTGTTTGTTTGTTCGTATTCTATGCGCCGCCATACCGTTGATCCGATTTTTATGTTTTTCTTTTTGCAAAATGTACAGGAGATTTCCGGGATGAACATAGGCTATACAAAATGCAATACCATTAATTATTAACAATTACATATAAATTAATTAGTGTATAATGCTATTGTGTTATTATTTAATTGTAATATTAATGTGTTTTCTTTATGTAATTGTAATGTTAATGTTTTTAGTGTATAATGCTATTGTGTTATTATTTAATTGTAATATTATTATTGTGTTTTCTTTATGTAATTGTAATGTTATTGCTGTTTCTGTTTATTTTTCTTTACACTAGTACCAATTATTACTTATTGTAACGGACTGTCAACAGCACGTACGGCTTACTGCCCGTGCGACCCATATTTGTAAATAATATTGTAAATATCTTACTTTTTGTCTAATAAAGTCCTACTACTAGTATTTTTACTCAACTCCTTCACCCCTAAAAAGTCACCATTTTTAGCAAAAAACGTAAAATAAAGTCCCTATTTTGACGCTTAAATGATTTCGCTGCCTAAACCATAACACATACACCAAATTAATGTACACAGAATTGACTATCTCAAAAAACTCTATAAAAATGTCCGCGACAGCATATGTTGATCTTTTATGGATAACTCACATATCCATTTTTGTCTTTGATTGATTCCAAGAAGATCGGGATAGGTAGATTCCCGGGCAAGCGTGCTCTGCCATACCGTTCATATTGTGATGGGGCTTTTTGAAAAATGTTCAGGAGATTTCCGGGATGAACATAGGCTATAAGGCAGTTGTAATACTCAACTCCTTCACCCCTAAAAATCACCCTTTGTAGCAAAAAACGTAAAATAAAGTCCCTATTTTGACGCTTAAATGATTTCGCTGCCTAAACCATAACACGTACACCAAATCAATGTACACAGAATTGAATATCTCAAAAAACTCTATAAAAAAGTCTGCGACAGCATATGTTTATCTTTTACGGATAACTAACAATAACCATTTTTGTCTTTGATTGATTCCAAGAAGATCGGGATAAGTAGATTCCCGGGCAAGCGTGTTCTGCCATACCGTTCATACTATTGTGATGGGGCTTTTTGAAAAAATGTTCAGGAGATTCCGAGGATGAACATAGTCTGTAAGAGAGTTGTAATACTCAACTCCTTCACCCCTAAAAATCACTCTTTGTAGTGAAAAACGTCAAATAAAGTCCCTATTTTGACACTTAATGGCTTACGCTGCCTAAACCATAACAAATACACCAAATTACTGTACACGGAATTGAATATCTCATAAACTTTACAAAATATAAAATATTCTGCGACAGCACATATTTATCTTTTAGGGATAACTCACAATAACCATTTTTTTATTTCATTGATGCCAAGAAGATCGGGATATTTAGGAGTAACAGCGGACGCCGGGTATTAGCTAGTAATATATATATATTGGATACCCTTCTGAATATATAGGCCTAAGTATTTGTAGTGTAATATTCATATATATTCGCCCAATGAAGTGCTAGAATAACATTAACTATGATTTGAGGGAAACAAATTATATGAGATGATCGGAAAACATATTAAACGAGGAAAGGTAGCAAAAAAACATACTTTCTTCGAAAAATTAAATTCGCAACTTTTTCAACATCATAATTAGGAATAAAATCTTTCAAACATAATATAATATATTTTTGGGAAAAGGTATGTTTGTAGCTTTTAAATTTAAAAAGTGGATAATTTTCATTTTTTTTTCTTTTTTGGTGTAAAAAATTCATCAGAAAAGTAGAACGTACAGCGCTAAAAGAAAAAAAAACAACGCCTAATCAGCTGAAATCGTTTGATAATATATATATATATATATATATATATATATATATATATATATATATAGCCTATATATATATATATACATCGATTTGAGCTGATTAGGCGTTTTTTTTATCTTGAGCACTAATACGTTCTACTTTTGATGCATTTTTTTTACATCGAAAAAGAAAAAAAAAAATTTGAAAATTTGTCGACTTTTTAAATTTTACCCTTAAATTAGCAAAATACAAATTTCTTTTGTTAGATATTTGAATGTGGCGGACCGCAGGGAAAACGCAATCTTGTATAACTGTTATTATTTATATATATATATATATATATATATATATATATATATATATAGGCTATATAGTAATTCTGCCCGACGGCAGGTCCTTCACTGCAATCATAGCATTTTCATGCTATGCTTGCAGCTTTACTAGGGAATTATAGGTGTGGTAGCTTCCCGTTGCTTTCCACACCGATGAAGGATGATGATGATGATAAGATGAATATGAATGATGATGATTGCGATGGCCATATGATATCGGGGACCGTTTGGGCCGTAAAGTTTTCCTGACATTTGTCTTACAGGTGAGGAAACACCCCGATAAAAACCTCACCCAGAAAAACTATCTCGACAAGGGATCGAACCCGGGCCCGCTGCGGGACAAGGCAGCACGCTACCTCGAGACCACTGCGGTGGACCTTATATATATATATATATATATATATAGCTTACAAAATGCAAAGATTCTGTATGCGGCAGGAAAAAATCCCTTTCTAATGTACAAATTAATAGAATAATAATCACTACAATACAATAATTCATTATTACTTTAATAAAATCACTAAAATTTTATGGTACAAATCTATAATATTCTCTCCCAAAATATTTATAATTAAAAACAAATAAAAATTGTTCCATTATTTGGTCTCTTTCTTATTTGATATGTTTTAACGCCTATAAATAAGAACAAAATGAACATCCAAGATACCGGTAAGCATTAATAAAAAGTTATGTTATTTCTTAAAATCACTATAATTTAAACATGTTAACATTGTGAAACTGTTGCAGGATGGTAATCTGAAATTCAAACGGAAATAAAAAGACGAAGAGATTGTAAAAAAATGTAGTAATATATTTAGCAGTATAAAGGCCCATAACGAGGGAGCTGAAAGTGCATATGTTGCTATGGGAATCGTCAATATTAAGTTTTCAGGGAAGCCCTGCGTGCTAGGAATGCAATTAAAATTGTATTCTAATGCCCAACGTGTTTTAGGAAATTGTGTGCAGTACGTGCAAACATGAAACAAACACTCCATAAAACTCCAAGAGCAATAAAAAGGCGTTTAATGTTTTATGTGTTATTCTTGCTTGGTTCAACCGTCCAGTTCCTGTTTAAATGCTGGTAGTAGAATTACATAATTTGTCTCAAAATTCAACTGCAAATTTTATAAAAGCAACGTTAAGTCTTGGGGAGCCCTTGGGATAGTAGGAGGATATGGGTCCTATATTTCTAGACATTCGGCACAATATTTCAGCCGATTTGTAGGCCCTACATGACGACCGCCTTTATCCCCAGAATAGTCTGGTACTCGTTTTCGTTAGAGGCTGAGTCGCCAGGGCCATTGTGCCGTCAGAAAATTTCGGACAGTTTAAAATGTCTTATCCTAGCGGAACTTTCAGTAAATTCCAGTAAAATTTCAGTAAAATCTAGATAATGAGTCAAATAATCACTTCTGGAGTAAACAAAAAGTATCTCTCTGAGGGCAGGGAACCGTGGGGCACGTAAAACTGCTTAGAACGGGAAACGATTAAACCTAGGGGATATATATATATAGGTCCCCGAAATAATATGGCCATCATCATCATCCTTATCATTATCATCATCATCCTTCACCGGTGTGGAAAGCAACGGGAAGCTACGACACTTACAATTCCCTAGAAAAGCTGCAAGCATAACATGAAAATGCTATGATTGCAGTGAAGGACCTGCCTTCGGGCAGAATTACTATGGATGGGTATATATATATATATATATATATATATATATATAAAAATTTCGTGTCACGTTGTTTGTCCGCGATGGAATCCTAAACTACTGAACCGATTTTCATAAAATTTTGCACACTGTGTGCAGTTTGATCCAACTTGAGACTTAGGGTAGTTTATAGCTAAATTTATAGTCACATTATTTTTTATTGCAAATTATTTGTTTATTATTTAACAAAGAGTTATAATTATCTGTGAGTTCCATACGATTCTAACAGATGGCATTATAAGGTAATTTTGTAAGGTAATTGGTTTATTATTTAACAAAGAGAGATCCAGATGGCTGTACGTTTTGTTGCAACCCGGAATTTCAATTAAATTACAAATATTGATTATTTCATAATTTAAGTGTGTTCAGTGTATATTTTATTTTCAATATTATTATTTTCGTGTGTAACTATTAGTTTTAAGTAATCTGGCTGAAAGACAGCAACTTAATTAAAATTTTTAACGTATACCTTAGCCACAGCAACGCGTGGTCGGGACTTCAAGTATATATATATATATATATGCCTATATGATACGATTTCACCTTTGTGGTCGCGAGGTAGCGTGCTGTCATGTTACGCAGCGGACCCGGGTTCGATTCCCGGTCGGGACAGGCTCCTGGGTAAGGTTTTTTTCGGGGTTTTTCCTCACCTGTAAGAAAAAGTGTTAGGAAGCTTAGGGCCCAATGGTCATATAATGAGAAGAAGGGACACCGAAACGAAGTATTGAAATGCATACCTCCTGGAAGAGGAAAACGTGGTAGACCAAAGGATAAATGGAATGACAACATGAAGAAGAGAAATATGACAGAAGCAGACACACAAAACCGGGAAATGTGGAAGAAAAAACTGTATATTTTGGTTGAGAATACCTGTGAATATAACAGAAACAATGCTGACACTAAAAAAAACTTCTAATAATATTTTTAGAATCTCCTGAGTAATATAATTTTTGGAGAATCGCACAGATTTTATTCCGAGAATTGGTTAGCTGGAGTGTGTACGTGGACTCTCTCTCTCTCTCTTGAAGCGTACGTTTTAGCGAGTAGAGTAGTCTGCGCTTTAAAATTTTCATCAACTGACGCGACGTGATGCTTCAATTACGATAGTCAGTGCTATTTAAATATGTACAAGTCAGACCGTGTCCAATTTTTATAAGCTAGAGCTACTGCCGCTGAAAGTGGGTGGACAGTTGACACTCGACATTGCAAATATCCGCTCCATTACCCCAGCTAATTCAGTTTCAATTAGTCCTGAGTGTGATTTCTATCGCATGGAGTTTTGGTTCGATTCCATGTTCAACTACCTTTGTATTTCACGTACTCCAACACAGTCGATTAAATAGTTATGTTTTCGAAACCACATCCCACATTTCATTGAACTAATGCGGCTAACAAGTACACGTCGGAATTACCGCGTATACAGGGTGTTAGCAATTTGAGAGTATTCACCTGAAAGGTCCGTCTCCTCAACTTAATTATCATTTAACTGTAGCGCTTTCGGGACTTGTCCCATCATCGGCAGGATTCAAAACTGGTGTTTCACTGAAGATCTGGTAGAGGGGGTTGCATGTATTGGGTTCGTTTTCGTTTATCAGGCTGTCGTTGTGAGCTGCTTTCATGATTTCCATCTCTTCGAGTACGTTTATCTTCGCTGGATTATTTTCTCTGTGCATTACTGTTAGGGTGTTTTCAATATTTAACATGCGATGTCCTTCATGGATAACGTGTTTTGCATAGCGAAGATAAACGTACTCGAAGAGATGGAAATCATGAAAGCAGCTCACAACGACAGCCTGATAAACGAAAACGAACCCAATACATGCAACCCCCTCTACCAGATCTTCAGTGAAACACCAGTTTTGAATCCTGCCGATGATGGGACAAGTCCCGAAAGCGCTACAGTTAAATGATAATTAAGTTGAGGAGACGGACCTTTCAGGTGAATATTCTATAATTTTATATTAATTTTGAATAAACCTCAACGGAACACATCATGAATCTTATAAAAATTTGAGAGTAAAAGTACAGGATCTAAATTAATTAACCGAAGAAATTTATCCGGCTATACATGAATTACACTCTATTGAGTAACACTAAGGAATTAAGACTGGAAGTAAACATATGATTTGGGAAAAAGAAGCTCTTCCAGATAGATTGAAAGAATCGATTATCGTACCAATTTATGAGAAATGAGATAAAATTGATTGCAACAACTACAGGGGCATCTCATTACTTTCAACTTCGTACAAAATTCTAATAAATATATTAGTAAGCAGACTTACTCCTTATATTTATAACATTCTAGGAGATCATCAATGTGCATTTAGAGAAAAACAGACAAAAAAATTACAAAAAATAGGTGCCAAATTTAATATGGAAATATCAATTAACAAAACTAAAATTATGGCATTTCATGGGAAGGACCCCATACAAAGTAAAATCTGTCTCCAGAATAAAATTTTAGAGAGATCTAATCCATTTAAATATCTTGGATATTATCTCTCTATCTGGGATGAAAAGGATATCCCTGAAAAAGTTACTAGTTATAATAAAAGTTTAGGAATTATTAATCAAGTTATGAAACTATCCCTTGTACAAAAAAACACCAGATTACGTTTATATAACACTTTGGCTAGACCAGTGTTGACCTATGGTAGTGAAGCATGGATACTAAAAAAAAAACATGAAAGCAGAATAACGGCTTGTGAAAATGAGATTCATGCGCAGAACAGCGGGTTACACCAGATGGGATCGGAAAAGGAACACCGATATCTTAAAAGAATTGAAGACTACGCCAATTGTTGAATATATTAAACAGTACCAACTAAATTGGAAACACTATCTTGAAAGAATGAGTTCAAATCGGATCCCCAAAGCTGTTTATAATTATATACCAAGAGGACGAAGATCACTGGGCCGTCCTATGAAACGCTGGAGGGAAAATTTTCTATAGGATCGTAACAGGCCTTGGCCTAATACTTGGAAGGAAGAAGAAGAAGAAAAACAAGTCTACAACAGATCAGATTTTTAGCTTAAGACAGATTTTAGAAAATAAATGGGAATATAATGGTACTGTCATCAACTGTATGTAGACTTCAAAAAAGCATACGATTCAATTAAGAGGGAGAAGTTATATAGTATCCTGCTGGAGTTCGGAATTCCTAAAAAGTTAGTTAGACTTATACGAATGTGTCTAAATGGCACAAAGAGTAGGGTGCGTGTAGCAAACAGTTTTCGGATAGTTCTGAAATCCACAATGGGTTGAAGCAATGAGATGCACTATCTCCTCTATTATTTAATGTTGTACTAGAGCATGCCATTAAATCTTTAAAGATTAAGCCTTACAACTCAATGGTATTAATAATCTGTTATAATGTTGAGTGATTCCGGGTTCTGTGGCCGTGGTCCATGGTTGGTGTTGATACCAGACGTTTCGCCCTCAACTGCGGAGGGCATCTTCAGTGGCGAGTGCTTCTAGGCGTGTTTCCTGGTCGGAAGCTCTACTTAGACTCTAAGTAGAGCTTCCGACCAGGAAACACGCCTAGAAGCACTCGCCACTGAAGATGCCCTCCGCAGTTGAGGGCGAAACGTCTGGTATCAACACCAACTATGGACCACGGCCACAGAACCCGGAATCACTCAACATTATGATTACCGGCCGTGAAAGCCTGCATTCAACTAATAATCTGTTAGTTTATGCTGATGATGTAGTATTATTGGCCGATAGCGAGGAGATACTAAAGGACAACATGCACACACTATTGAATAACACTAAGAAATTAGGACTGGAAGTAAATATCAATAAAACTAAATATATGGTCACATGTAGAAATTCATTATATAATGGAAATGGACAGCTAATGACAAATGAGGGAAATTTTGAGGAAGTGGCTGAATTCAAATACCTAGGAACAATAATCACAAATAGGAATGAGATGCACAAAGAAATTAAACATAGGCTCAATTCTGGAAATGCGTGCTATTACGCATTGCAGAGACTCTTTATGTCTCAACTCCTTTCAAAAAACGTTAAACTGAAAATATATAAAACTATTGTTCTACCAGTTATGTTATATGGGTGCGAAACATGGACTCTTACTTTAAGGGAGGAAAGGAGATTACAAGAATAAAGTACTTAGGAACATTTTTGGACCAAAGAGAGATGAACAGACAGGTGAATGGAGAAGACTTCGTAACAACGAACTACATGGTCTTTATAGGAAGCCAGATATAATAAGAACAGTTAAGTCTCGTAGACTGCGATGGGCAGGACATGTGGCATGAATGGGGAATGAAAGGCTTGCATGGAAGCTTGTTGTAGGAAAGCCAGAGGGAAAACGCCCAGTTGGTAGACCAAGAATGAGGTGGGAGAATAACATTAACTATGATTTGAGGGAAGTAATTTATACAGGGAATGATTGGAAAGCATTAGCTCAGGATAGGGATGTATGGAGAGCTTATGTCCGCGCGGCCATGAACCTACGGGTTCGATAGTGCCAGTGAGTAAGTAAGTAAGCACCTTCTTATTGACATGCTTACTTCGACATCTCTTTCTACACTTTTCATTTCATCATCACTTTGGGTTTGAGGCAGTAGCTTGATACTGACATTTTGTTGATATAGTATGACTATTCCTTTATATTTCAATCTACTGGTGAGGAAGATAATAAATATAAATCATCATCATCATAGTACATTCACGAATTTAGGCCATTTGTTGACCTGTTTCAGCCTCAAGAGAAACACCATCCAAAAGTCTTTTGAGTGGACGTCCTGGTCTTCTTCTTCCTGCAGGTTGATATCTTAACATTTGTTTGGGTATTCTGTGATCTTCCATTCGATGAACATGTTGTATCCATCTTGACTTATAATTAGAAATTTTGTTTTCTAAAGATTCCATGTGTAACTCTTCTAAGATGTCTTCATTTTTTTTTGTGATCTAGTAGTGCGTATCCTGCAGTCCTCCGAAGATATGTCAATTTCGGCAGATGTAAGTTGTAAGGGGTAGTGACATGTGTATAACCTCTCCTACCCAATTCTTATTCTCACCTTCTGGTGGTACAACCCGTTTTCACAAACGAGGCTCTGAGGACCGAGTCACGGCGGTATAACCGTTCCATCAGGTACTGAGTAAATGCATTATCCTAATGTCTGTCCAGAGACTAAAACTTAGATACCCGATCCCTTGAGCACAGTGTCCTTTATATCCCTCCTCATCATACTACCTATTATTCGAAATCTTTTACAGTTTCTCTTGCTAGAACATGGAATTCACTTCCACCCTATGTCAGAGACTGCCAAACTTTACCATCTTTCAGAAATAAATTGAAAATAAAATCACTAACAGAAACAACTCACTAATATTACTTTTTAGAATTAATAATGCGTTTTTGCATTATTTAATAAAAATAGACTTAGGATTTGTTAATATATTTACCTAATGCCTTGTATAAAAAGCGTAGATTAATTCATTGTAGTTTATTACTTTCTTTGTATTTTTTTTCTCTTCTTTTTATACATAGTAGATTCGAGCTGTTATTCCTTTTTTTATTCATTGTATCATTAATTTAATTTTAATTGTATTTAGTTTCATTCTATTATTAGACATTAATTTCATTATTATTCAATATGACAGATAATTAATTGTTCAATGACTATTATTGTAACTTTTTTTTGTATTCATATGTAACATGTTTGTCCTGTTTAATATGACTATTACTGTAATTTTTTTGTATTTATGGGTAACATATGTTTGTCCTGTTTTATATGACTATTATTGTATTTTTTTTGTATTCATATGTAACATATGCTTGTTCTGGTGAGTGGAAGAGAAGGCCACATGGCCTTAACTCCACCAGGCTAAATAAATCTATTCTATTCTAAAAGGTAGCAGCCCTACCACTGGACTACTTAGCGTCGGGCCAGTAACCTGTCCTAAGGAACTTCAAAACTACTTTCAAGTCTCAACATGAAAAAATGCAGAAGGAATTGAAATAAATATAAATATAAATATTAATTATCTAATATATTTAGTATATTTGACTTCCAATCAAAAAGTTTGTATTTACAAGATAAATAATCTTCATAATAATGATTATAACACAATTTATTATAATTTTATCTATAATTGTAATAGGTCGTCCATCTCATCCAATTCAAATTCTAATGATATTTGGACTAATAATTAAAAATATTATGGACATGACAAATAAAAGGAGTCCCGCGCCGTAGCCGAGCGTTTAAGGTAGGAAGCCTTGGCGCAGAGCTACGGGACTTGAGCTGGTTCGAGTCTCCATGGGGGAAGACATTTTCTCATGGTATTTCGGCCAATATGGGACCGGTGCCCACCCAGCATCGTGAGGCAATTGGGTAGCTACAATAAGTAGCGGCTCCAGGTTGAGGAACCAGGTATAACGGCTGGGGGACTCGACATGCTAACCACATGTCACCCCTACACTGGCTGTTGATCATCTACCTCTGTGATTGACACATGTGGATGTGAAGGGCCAGCAGCCGGCTGGTAAAAGGGCAACTGCTGAAAAGTGGAAAGACCCTCAATCGATCGATCGACAAATAAAAGGACAAGAAAAATAAATGTATATAATCGTCTCTATAAAGAATAAATAAATAAAAAATAAAAAATACAAATCCTATCAATTTTAATGATATTTAATCAAATAAAGTTATTACAATACTATTTGAATTAATTATCACAACTTCTCACTCAACAAAATAAATCAATTCATTTATAATAAAATAAATACTAAAAAAATCAATCTTTGTAGTGAAATGGTAAAATAAAAGTGGGTTTTCCTTCGCTTAAAAACTTGCGTTGCCTATACCATAACAAATGCACCAAATTAACATACACAAAATTGAATATCTAAAAAAAAAAAAAAAAAAAAAAAAAAAAAAAAAAAAAAAAAAAAAGCCCGCGACAGCATATGTTTATATTGAATAAGTCACAATAACCATTTTTGTCTCTCATTGATGCCAAAAAGATCGGGATTAAGTAGATTCCCGGGCAAGCAGATTAGCAGCATGGATAACTCGAAATAATGAATTTTGTCTTTCAGCTCATTTATGTCAAATACATCGGGATATGTAGATTCTCGGGCAATGCCAGGTAATCATAACGGGGTATCTGAAAATAATAACGATATAAATTTACACTATCATTTATTTAGGCGTAGCAGCGCACGCCGGGTATTAGCTAGTTAAAATAAATAAATAATAAATGCAAATGACAACGGACTTATAGACTATCAGGTTGCAACAAACATTCACATATTCCCCTTGATTAAAGTTCCTCATCGTTCTCTGTCCTCTGTGTCTTCATATGTTACACCAAATTTCCTCATTGAATTTTGAATATTGTCCTTCCAGGTTGAGAAATTATTCAAAAACTAAAATTGAATCTATGTTTGGTGATGAAGAGTTATTTTTAAATTACATTCCTATTCTGTCATCTACTAATAAACTGGCTCATGAAAATAATACAATTGCACGTTGTATACAAAAGTTTAACATGAAATTTCTGCCTAATATTCCTTTATTACAATGTACACCTATTCATTTATCCGCATATAATTATATAAAATGTCATGTTACATATTTCAATGAATAAAGATATTATACAATAACTCGGATTGATAATAATAAATTAACTAGCTGTATTATTTTATGAAAAACCATTCATTAATACAAAGTGCTTATTCTGTGATTTTCAATTTGTTTTAAAAATGTGTATTGGATTTATTAAAAGTCAACTAGTTCAGAATTTTGCATACAATCGTATTCATAGAATTGAACTTGATTTCATAAATACAAGTGTTCTAAAATGATGGACGGGGTTTCAAAGTTGTTTAATTTCCCTTTCATGATATATATATATATATATATATATATATATATATGGTATGATAAGAAAAATAAATGCCTGGACGGGATTCGAACCTGGATCTCTGAGTCTGTACCTCAGCGTGATATCCATTACACTACCAGGCGAATCCAATTCAAACACTTATTTTTCTTATATATGTATTATACTCTCCATTATTACTAGATGTCGCGAGAACACTGTCTTCACTGCCATCTAGTAGCTGACTATATCAAGTAAGCAAATTAAAGAGAATATTTATTTTACTTTATAGCAGTGACGCTTTATCGATGTTATAATTAAATCTTTAACATTGAGCAATGCAAGCTTAATATGGTATGATAAGAAAAATAATATATATATAAGAACAAAACTTACATGGGATTAAAGAGAAACTCTTAGAGTTTTCATAACATACTTTATAAGTGTTCGATGTGAGCACCTTTTGTCACAAGGCACACATCTAGGTAATAGTCGTATTCCTCCCAAACCTTGGTCAGTATATTTGGAGTAATGGATTCAACAGCAGCAACAATCATTCTTCTCAAGTCTGGAGGGCCACCCGAAGTGCTGGTACGTATCACATGGTCCTTCACATACCCCCACAGGACGAAATCACAAGGTGAAACCGTGAAGGGTATGGGAATGAATGATGTCATCCGGACCGACGCGTCATTTGGTGTTCGTGGACGTCCTGGACTTTTCCTTTTACAGATACATCTAGTTATTTCAAACTGTTTATATTATGCATCCATAGTAATTCTGCCCTAGGGCAGGTCTTTCACTGCAATCATAGCATTTTTATGCTATGCTTGCAGCTTTACTAGGGAATTGCAAGTGTGGTAGCTTCCCGTTGTTTCCACACCGGTGAAGGATGCTGCTGCTGATGATGATGATAAGGATGATGGTGTTGGCCATATGATTTTGGGAACCGTTTGGGCCTGATAGTTTTCCTGACATTTGTTTTACAGGTGAGAAAAAACCCCGATAAAAACCTCACCCAGAAAAACTGCCCCGACCGGGGATCGAACCCGGGCCCGCTGCGTGACAAGGCAGCACACTACCTCGAGACCACAGCGGTGGACTTGTTTATACTTTCGACAGATAATTTTATATGTTGGAGGATCAATTCCAAATTGGCGTGCGAAAGCTCGCTGCACTGCAACAATGCAACCAGACCTCGCAAATTGCAACACACAGAATGACTTCTGTACAGGAATCGCCATTTTAACAAATTTAACGCTGACGACGTAATAATGACATGAAACAAATTACTGCATACATAATATGAAACTTTCACAGATTTTCTTTCATTATTACAAACAACCACGCTTCCAATTTCGTTTATAAAGCTGTACCAACTACTTAAAACCTCATCCATCATTTTGGAACACGGTGTTCATTATTGAAATTGCAAATTAAACATGTGACCTTTTTATGAATTACGTAAGCAAATTTATCGAGTCCATTTTCATAGAATGATTGTATATTTCTTTACTTCTTGTTTACTTATGTTTATTTTAACGATAAACCTTCAAGCTGCAAGTCCTTAGCACAGGTGGTTAGACACTCGCCCACCAAATCAGAGTTACGATTTCGCGTTCAATGGTGGCCAAATCAGAGCTAGGCACGTTTTTTGGAGTTTTTTCTTGCGAAATTTTTAATTAAAACACCTCTCCATACTCATCATGCCATCCATTTCGTTCCATTTCTTTTCATCAGCCCTTGTGACAGTGCAACAGGCAACTCAACAGACTTTCAATAATGGGGATTTCATCTCATTTCATCCCTCGATCTGGTGTTATGCTTAACATGAGTAGAAGACTAATTGCTTACTATAAATTCACAAAACATAATTAGAGAGAAGTACATATTTAAATAATTAATTGTTGAATGAGTATAAATATAATGGATTGTAGTATCACTAAGAAATTGGGACTGGAAGTAAACATCAATAAAATAAAATACATGTTCACACATAGAAATACATTATGTAATAGAAATGGACAGGTAATGACAAACGAGGAAAATTTTAAAGAAGTGGCTGAATTCAAATACCTATGAAGAATAATTACAAATAAGAATTATATGTACAAGAAATTAAACATGGATAATTATGCATTACAGATACTCTTGTCGTCCCAACTTCTCTAAAAAAATATTAAACTGAAAAAATATATAACTGTTATTCTCTCAGTTGTATTATATGAATGCGAAAAATGGACTCTTACATTAAGGAACGAGAAAATATTATGAGGATTTGAGAATAACGTTTATAGAAAAGTTTTTTTTTTAAACAAGACAGAATAAAATATGAAATTTCCTTTGGAGAGAAATGAATGTCACCACATCTGTTGTTAAGAGGATTGAAAACCATACTCTTAAATGGTATTACCATGTACAGAGAATGGAAGATGAAAGACGGCCAAGAAAATATATACCAAATATATACCCTGCAAGAAATAAACGTGGCAGACCACTATGGAAATGGAAAACTTATGTAAGGACTATAATGGATGATAGGAATTTGGAAGAAGGAGATTGAATGATACAAATAAATGAAAACTGAAGACGGCAGACCTATAAATGGGGGAAAGCCGAAGAATAAGAAGAAAAGTTTTTGTACCAAAGAGATGAACAAACAAATGGAGAAGACTTCATTACAGTGATCTACGTGATCTTCTTACGAAAGCAGGTATAATAAGAGTTAAATTTCGTAGACTGCGATTGGCAGGTCATGTGGCACGAATGGGGAAAACGCTCAGTTGGTAGACCATGAATGAGATGGGAGAATAACATTAACCAAGATTTGAGGGAAGTAAATTATACAGGGGATAATTGGAAAACATTAGCTCAGGATAGAGATGTATGGATAGATTATGCCCATGTCCGCGCTGCCATGAATCTACGTCTTCGATGGTGCCGGTGAGTTAGTTTAATATAAAAGGTTTGATCATATCGATGCTTTGGAGAACATGATAGTAGTAAAGAAGAAAGAGACAGGAATCTAACGAGAGAATAATAACACTGAGCAACAAAAAATAAACTTTTTTTTTGTCTCAGAAAGAAAAATATGTGATTCTGATAGTATTTTTTCTCCTGAATTCAAATATGATATCGGTTTTTCTCCATCACGCAAGGTTTCCGAGAGACAGGAATTTATAATTTCAATCACTTAGTAACTACACAAGTCAGTATGTCAGTGTGAGGCGGAACGCTGACCACGGACCACTCAAAATGGCATCTATACGAAAACAAGTGTAACTAAATTAGTATGGTTCAAATTCTTCCGTGTAGGGGGAGAGCGCCTAAATCTCTGTAAAGGGAAAACATGGGCTTACAAAAAAAAACTACACAATATTCGAACATGCGTACTCACCTAGAAAGAAAGAAATGACGATTTTCTGCTATATTTCGCCTGTGGAGCATCCCTCTTGATGGTCCAACAATAATCGGCCAGCATATTAGGATTCCATTTGCCTTGATATCTGTTTTCCATAGCTGAAATCTCCTGAGTTAGCTCATTTGGTTTTATTTTAAAATGGACAAATGGACGAAAAAACGTTTATTAAAAAATAATTATTTAAATCCATTAATTAAAAACGAAATAAAAAGCTGTGGGTGATGGAGAAATTCCGAATACATGTTTGAAAACATGATAAAAACTGCATTAAGTACAACTATTGGTACTCATGAGACAAAAATTATGTTAACCAGTGTAATTTATTTCAACCCATCATTTGCATTTGAGGACTGATTAAATCCAGAGAATAACTCTTATCATATTGGTTAATATCTGTACTTGAACCCAGGACCTCCTGTTTATGAGTCTCAAACACCACTGCCTGAAAAAACTTGCTAACAGCAGTTACTTTCAACTTGTGTTATTCGAAGTCAATTTATAAAATATCAGATATCGATATGGGCTCAGAGACTGGATTTTGTAAACGCAGACATATTATTTATGACGATTATTTAACTCATGCCCCAAATTGGAGTCAATGATCAATCACATTTCAATGATTTTTTATTTACAATCAATCACAGTCGTGTTTGGCCTCGAATTTACCAACTAAAGTTTACCTTGTAACTTGTAAGCCCTTGTTTCCCTTAACAGAGATGTAGGCTCTCTCCCCCTACAAAGAATAATTTGAACCGTACTAATTTACTTACATTTGTTTTCGTATAGATGTCCTTTAAGTGGTCCGTGGTCAGCGTTCCGCCTTATACTGACATCTACCAAGATAGTAAGTACTAGGACGGGAAAATTCGGTAAATTTTGCTTAGAGGCCTTTAATTCAGGCTTAAGGATCTTTTACGAGCCTGAAAATCTTCAGACTCGGGACCCACGGCTTAAAGTCCCTCCCGGAGGGACTTGCTCCTTGGATTTTTCCATCCTAAAAAAATCCATCGACTCCGGCCGGGTTTGAACCCACGACGCTCGGGACCAGAGGCAAGGAGCATAACCATTTTGCAGTGACTGACTCTGCAATACGGTTACAAAATTGTATATATAGTGCATGAATGTCAACACATAGCGCATGCGGGAGTTAATATAAAAACATTTGTAACAATTGATTATACCACCAAAAAAAGAAACCACTGTTTGCACTTTCTTAAATGTATTTTTCCCAGGTAATAACATTCCAGAAAAATATAATTGTCATATTTACATCATAGGACATCAGAAAGGAATTAATATAAAGTTTGATGTGTTTCATTTTTTCTCCACTAGAGTGCTGTTTCATTTTTTCTCCACTAGAGTGCATTCTTACAACATTGCGATCCTTTGGCAATAAATAATAAGATCTGGTTGCAGTGAGAACAAAAGAAGCAAATGAAGCGTAGCAATCGTTTCTCATTTGTTTTCAAACATCGCCGTTTACATTAAATATATAAGTATTTTAAAATAAACATATTTAAATAATTATTTGTGAGTAAACAGCTTAATTCGTTAAATAGTCCTAACAAATGCCTATTTAACTCATGTCGCAAATGGTAGTCAATGTCCAATCACGTTTCAATGAATTGTGTTTTACACCAATGACAGTCGTGTTTCACCTCGCCCTTTATCGATTTCTCTTTATCAGCTCCTGCTTTTGTGATAAAGAAAGCTCCTCCTTTTTTAATATTCTGAACAGGTTAGACCATTATTTTTCTCCAAGAAATACATTGAATATAGCAAATAATGAATAGATTCAGTGATTTTACTGAGTTGTTTATTCAAAAATAAATGATTAACCTATAATGTTGATTATAATAGTTTGATGTGTTTCATTATTTCTCCACTAGAGTGCATTCTTACAATATTGCGATCCTATTTGGCAATAAATAGTATGATCGAGTTGCAGTGAATATACATAACCTCACATTTCTAATTTGTTTTCAAACATCGCCGTTTACATTAGCTATATAAATATTTTAAAACACCGGTAACTATATCCAAATAATTATTTTTTAGTAAATAGCTTAATTTTATTCGTTAAATAGTCCTAACAAATGCCACTCTTGATTTCCAAATTATCTAGATAAATTCACTCCTCACTTCGCGAGTCTTGAATTTATCGATAATTTGGAAATCACTCGTGGCATTACTTGTGATAAGTAATTTATGTGACCAGGAATCCTTAATCAAATAAACTAAACAGTGTGATTTGAAATGAGAAGAGAATCCACGATGTGAATAATGGAAGCTCTCTTAGTGATCCCATCGACTTAGGGACATAAATCCAGAACTGTAAATGGCTTTAGTTAACTTTTCCCCGAGTACATATTGTGGGGGGTAGAGACTGTATCGTATACACGTGAAGGAAGTTAACGGTCTCACAAATCACGGCAGATCCCTTGTTGTTGTGGACATAGCGCTAATTAATTGGCTGCTCTCCAGCCTCTTCTTTAAGGAGATGCGATACCCTAAATCACAGACAAACTTTGCCTTACCTTTCTCCCTTTCTTCTTAATTACTAGGATCTGTGTTACTCAAAGGGAAGCAACTTCTTGCCATACCTGACAATTTACTGACAGAAGATTAACTTTTTTTAATACTCTTGCTTGTACCTTACTTTATCGAAATTAACCTCAAAACTTTATGAATTTTAAATTGTTGCCTGGAGTGGGGAAGAAAACTCTGAATTGTATAGACCTATGTACTGCTTCGTGCAATCAGTAGGTAAATTCTATTGGATCGGAACATTTGTATCGTAATGAAGAGTTCTTATTTTCACACAACCTTCAATAAAAATTAAGATGCTGATAGATGTTATGTGTATACCTCATACGTCCATCATAGAGACATGAGTTCCATCCTTAGTGGGATTTTCTTGACATAGCTAATTATAATTCATACCATAAAACGGGGCTACTTTGACATATTTTCGAAGGTTTTTAAAGTCTTACTCGTATGATTTGTGCCGAAAAAAATTGAATGTATGATTCATTGTATCAATTGAACCTTAGACTACAAATCCCATTTGGTACTGTTCTCCTTAAACAAAAATTTAGTAGGACAACAATGAGTTTTATTTAGGTCTGTTTTGCCCATGCGCTGGGGCTACTTTGACATCACATTTGTTATCACTATAATTCAAAGTAGACCCACTGTAGGTACTACTTTGACACCAATTTGTCTTTTTAAAAATATTTGTATTGTGAACAACCTTACTACAAATGTTTTTATAACTATAATTTGACAAAATAAACTTAAACTTCATTATCAATTCTGACACGCAACAGAACACAAAATTCATTTCCAGATTAAGTAAGCATATTGCATGTTTTAGACTATCATATAATTATTGTAATTAGACAATCAGGAATTAATTAGAAAACATTTATTTACAACAGAGCGAAATTCACTCTTAGACATAGGAAATCCCTAGTGTGCAACAGTTCCTAAGGTTCCAGATATCAACTTCTCCTCTTCTTGATTCAAAATTGTGGGATACCCTGGCTTTCCCTGATGATCACCACGGAGTTCGTACAAAAGAGTGATTCTTTTTGCGTTATGTTTCTCTGCAGCCTGCTTCTGAGATAACTTCCTACTTCTCACTTCTTCAAGGGGTTTTTTAAGATCTTCATCACGGTAACTCTTGTATACACGACTCCCAGGTTTCTTCTTATAGCCTCTAACCATTGTAACTCCTTTCCACACAGAAAATCAACTAAGAAATTATTAAGAAATTAATTTTATCCTTGCTGGCAATCCATTGTCGTTGAAAGTGACACAGATGTGTCTCCAACAATTAATATCCGCTTTTAAAACAACTTAATTATTCGTGCGCCTTCAAGGAATTATCTACACCATTGCATTGTTGCCAAATAGCCCAAAACACGCAAGAAATTTAAACGTCAAAGAAGCCCCAATTCTGTCAAAATTGCCCCTCGAGTCAAAGTAACCCTGGTTGATGGTATGTCAATGAGTGATATTGTGGTCAATACATCGCTTCAATGAGACATCTAGTGGGCAACTAAGGCATTATTGGATGGAGAAGGTCGGTTAAATTTTTCTCAGAGACACTAATTTAGCTTGAGGTTCTTTTATGAGGCCAAAAATCTTCAGACTCGGACTCACGGTTTAAAATGAATATTCGAAACATTTAATTGAATTACTAGCAGAAGAAATTATTGTTTCTCCGATTTAAACCTACGGGGATGATGCCAACATTCAAGCCTTATGTCTCTTGAATCAGATAATTGTTTAGCAACCAGATACGTATAAGCTGTCAATCTCATACTTAGATCTCACACACGTTATATGACCCCATTTATCGTATAAAAAGGTGTATATATATATATATATATATATATATATATGATATGAAAAGAAAAAAGAATGCTTGAGTCGGGATTTGAACTCGAGTCTCTAAAGTCTGTACCTTTAGCGCTCTAACCAACTGAGCTACCCAAGAATTCCAAGACAAACATACAATTTTCTTATACATGTAGTATTCTCAATTCACACAAGAGGTAGCGGAAATATCATTCAACTGCCATCTAGCGGCTAACGTAACAGTTAAGCAAATTATTAAAGAGAATATTTACTTTATAGCAGTAACGCTTGTATATATAGATATTATAAATATATTTTTGACATTTGGCAATGAAGGCAAATATGATATGAAAAGAAAAATGTCAAAAATATATTTATAATATCTATATATATATTATATATATATATATTTATAATATCTATATATACAAGCGTTACTGCTATAAAGTAAATATTCTCTTTAATAATTTGCTTAACTGTTACGTTAGCCGCTAGATGGCAGTTGAATGATATTTCCGCTACCTCTTGTGTGAATTGAGAATACTACATGTATAAGAAAATTGTATGTTTGTCTTGGAATACTTGGGTAGCTCAGTTGGTTAGAACGCTAAAGGTATAGACTTTAGAGACTCGAGTTCAAATCCCGACTGAAGCATTCTTTTTTCTTTTCATATCATATTTGCCTTCATTGCCAAATGTCAAAAATATATTTATAATATATATATATATATATTGATCCTTCTTCTGATTAATTAAGACATTTATATAGAAAATATATTTATTTAAAGAAAATAATGGATATACATTTTATAGGCTTATGTTTAACCCATTTTCTTCAGGTTTAAATGATCAATGCATTTCCGCAAAACCCAGATTTAATTTAGAGTAAATTGTATTGTCTATTTTCAGACATTGAAAACAAACAAAAGATAACGACACTTGAGATCACATTGAGGGTGAAGGCAAAAACACATTCCTCTACTATTAATAAATGTTAACAAAAGATTACCCTGCCAAGGGATGTACAAAATATTGCAAAAAATATATAACAGCAGAGTTAAGCGAGTGTACCTCGTCTTCTCAGTTGAAGGTCATTTAACTGCCGGCGAGTCTACCTCGTCTTTTGAGGCGAATGTGTTAAGGTATATCACATTCTGTCTGCTGTGGTCTGGAGTAGCATTTCTGCTTCGTACGCAGAGGGCTCGGTGGAGATAAGTTTCCTCGCTGATGGTCTTTTTCTGGATTTCTCCTCACATGCAAAAGAAATGTTAGGAAATTTTAAGACCCAAACGATACCCGAAAATCATCTGGACATCTTCTTCTTCGCGGTTTAGGCTTATTTACTAGCCTGTTCCGGCTCCAAATTGCTGCTCTTTCCATTTTTCCCTTGGTTTTCTCAAGCTTCTTCTTCCTCGTGGTGAATAGTTGTATGCTGGTTTTGGTATTCTATTTCTCAGTCATCCTTGCCAAGTGTTCTTTCCAGTTTGTTCTGTATATCTCTATTGTTGAGTTTAATTCCTCTATTTGTAGTTGTTGTCATTTCTGTGTTAAGTTTCTTGTCTGTTCTTTGATATCCTGCTATTGGTCTGAGGAATCTCATTTCAGCAGCTTGTATCCTGGCAGATTGTTGCGTTGTCACTGTCCCTGTTTCGGATCCATAAGTAATAATAGGCACTGCCATTGTCTTGTATAATTTAATTGTAGAGTCTTTCCTGGCTTTATTTTTCAAAGTTCTTTTTAGTGTACCTGTTATATAATTAAACTTATTTATTTTGTTATTTATATCTGTTTCTCCTGTGTATGATATTTCGCAACCTAGGAAGTTATATGTTACTACTTGTTCTATTGGTTTATTTCCTAATATTATCTTTGTCCGAACTGGATGAGCACCCTTGAAGGTCATTGTTTTTTATCTGGACATCATGATCATTATCATATTTGCCATGTTTAGTATGAATCTGTGTGTGAATGGTGTGTTTCTTCTTAATATTGTGTTGTCTCGGAGGAGGCCTTGTCATTGAGCTGATCACTCATACGCGGAGGCCCTCCATTTACTTGTGTGGTCAAAAAGTATGTATGTGATCTATGAATTAAATTCCCTCTCCCGACAGGTGGTGCTACTATTAGGCGCGTGTGGTATGTAAAAAGTACTTGAAAGCTGATATGTTAAACTGCTTTAATGGAACTGAATGATACTTTCTGCTTAACTAGTAGAATACCCAGTGTTGCGTAGGTGGATAATCAATCATTTCTGTCCATATTGATTCGTTTGTTTGTTCTCATCGAGAATTACCGCATTATTGAATATCTGTCATTGATTCTCTAACGCCTATACATCGAGAGGAATTTGCTGTGCAAGTCTTACTTACTTACTGGCACTATCGAACCTTTAGTTTCATGGCCGCGCGGATATAAGCTCTCCATACATCCCTATCCTGAGCTAATGTTTTCCAATCATTCCCTGGATAATCTACTTCCCTCAAATAATAGTTAATGTTATTCTCCCACCTCATTCTTGGTCTACCCAACTGGCCGTTTTCCCTCTGGTCTTCCTACAGAAGCTTCCATGCACATCGTTCATTCCCCATACGTGCCACATGTCCTGCCCATGACAGTCTACGAGACTTGACTCTTCTTATTATATCTGGCTTCCTATAAAGACCATGTAGTATACTGTTCTGCAGTCTTCTCCATTCACCTGTCTGTTCATCTCTCTTTGGATGAAAAATGTTCCTAAGTACTGTATTTTCAAATACTCGTAATCTCCTTTCCTCCCTTAAAGTAAGAGTCCATGTTTCGCATCCATATAATATAACTGGTAGAATAATAATTTTATATATTTTCAGTTTTTTTTTTTTTTTGAAAGCAGTTGGGACATCAAAAGTCTCTGTAATGCATAATAGCACGCATTTACAGAATTGAGCCTATGTTTAATTTCCTTGTGCATCTCATTCCTATTGTGATTATTGTTCCTAGGTATTTGAATTCAACCACTTCGTTAAAATTTCCCTCATTTGGTCATTAGCTGTCTATTTCCATTATATAATGTATTTCTACGTGTGACCATATATTTAGTTTTTTTTTATATTTACTTCCAGTCCTAATTTATTAGTGTTACTCAATTGTGTGTGCGTATTGCTGTGCAACCTACGCACAGAAAAAGTTTTATTACATATTTTAACGTTACCGAATTTCCACCATTTTTACAACTTTTAAACTCTTTAATATCCATTGATTGTTCATTGTAATATATAAAGTAATTTCACGTCTAAATTTACAGCGCTTTCTTCATCCAAAATTCAAAACGTTTTTGAAAACTGAAAAGTAATTAGTCTTATTGCAATGAGTTTCTAGCCAGCGAGTCGAGGATTCAAACTCGGATCCAGTTCATGTATTTTAATTTTTCTGAGATCCTAAGTTTATCAAAAAATTAGACAGCTAAATAATGTCATTGAGCAAAATATTAAAAGAAATAAATACCTTTGAAGGTGCTGTCGTTGTTAGCTAGGTTAAAACTTTTTAAAAGTGTGGACCTTTCAGAAACAGACTTCCATCTTCAGCAGAAGGATGTGCGCTAATAACTCAGGACCTATATGGAGAGGGATTTTAAGATGGATCACATACATAATTTTATGATCACACAAGGACATGGAGGACCTTCCCAAATTAGGGATCAGCTCAATGTTAAGGCCTCCTCCGACAACAACAACAATAAGATGAAACAAATAATTCACACGGTGATTATAAAGACCAGATGGTGTTTCGTGGCCATTTGGGTCTTAAGGTAAAATTTCTCACAGGTGAGGAGAACCCCGAAAAAAATCATCAACCAAGAAACTTGTCCCGACCGGGGATCGAAACCGAGCCCGCTGCTATCCCAAGACCACAGCGATGGACTAATCACTTTTGTAATTAATGATAATTCGGTTTTTCAGGCACAAAATATTGGCGATTGGGGTGAAAAAATACATTGGAAATGTAGTGTATATTTTTCGAATAGATCTGTATTACATAGTGAAAAGGCCGGTTATAAAATTCGATCAAGCTGTTTCTACATATAATTCCTGTTTACAATAAGTTATATCGTGCGTTTAGAGCGGCAGGATATTGCACTTCTCTCATATTACATTGCACGGAGGAAGAAGCTCATTTCCAGCAGAAATTATTGAGTAGCTACAGCAGCTAGACTATTTCCATCACAGGATGCGACACTACAGGGTTGTCCAGTCTACTAGATTAAAATGGCCTCTTCTCCCAGTATGTATAGAGTACTTTGCCTCATTAAAAATGGATCCAGTTTACACTCTTTAGAATCCTCACAGTGATACACTGTGTTTCAAGTAGTTGATATAGCTTGACAAACGAAATTTTATGCGTGATTATTTGCTATAATGAAAGACAAACTGTGAAAGTTTCATATCCTGTATGCAGTAATTTGTTTCTTCTCATTATTACGTCGTCAGCGTTAAATTTGTGAAAATGGCGATTCCTGTACAGAAGTCATTCTGTGTGTTGCAATTTACGAGGTATGGTTCTATTGTTGCAGTGCAGCGAGCTTTCCGACGGCAATTTGGAATTGATCCTCCGACATATAAAATTATCCGTCGGTGGTATAAACAGTTAGAAACATCTAGATGTATCTGTAAAAGAAACGTCCAGGACGTTCACGAACACCGAATGATGCGTCGGTCCGGATGACATGATTCATTCCCATACCCTCTACGTTCTCCCGATGTCACACTTTATGATTTCTTCCTGTGAAGAACCATGTGTACCACTTCCGGTCGACCTTCCAGACTTGAGAAGAAGGATTGTTGCTGCTGTTGAATCCATTACTCCAAATATGCTGACCAAAGTTTGGGAGGAATTTGACTATCGACTAGATGTGTGTCTTGTGACGAAAGGTGCTCACACCGAACACTTATAAAGTATGTTATGAAAACTCGAAGTGTTTCTCTTTAATCCAATGCAACATTTGTTTTTATATATAGCATGTACGGCTAATTAAATAATTTTGAAACCCCGTACGTCATTTTGGAACATTCTGTATAAAACTTATTTAGAAGATATCTTGGTCCTGCGCCTTTGTCAAATGGCGCAGAGCTACAAGACTTGTGCTGATTGGAGTCTCCATGGGGGGAAGACTGGATGATTGTCTAGCTCTGTGATAGTATCAGTTAGTATTCTTTGTTTTTGCAACAGTATCTCATAATTTGAAACTGTATGGTAGTCTAGCAGTATTATAAAAGTACGCTCTGGAGAAAGGCTACGTAAATTTAACGAACAACGTTAGTATCCCATTTCACATTAATTTACCTACCATTTTCATTAGTTCATATCGTATGCATCGTAATTATTTACAACCACATAAATGAGGGAAATTTTGAAGAAGTGGCTCAGTTCAGATACCAAAGATATTAAACATAGACTCAACTCTGGAAATGCATGCTATTGTGCATTACTGCGGCTCTCGTCGACCCAACTTCTCTCAAAAAAACATTAAACTGAAGATATATAAAACTGCTCTTCCCCCTGTTATGTGTATGTGAAATATGGGGTCTTACTTTAAGGGAGGAGAAAAGATTACGAGTATTTGAGAATAAAGTTCTTAGGAAACTTTTTGGACCAAAGAGAGACGAACAGACAGGGGGATGGACAGAATTTCATAACAGTGAGCTATATGGTATTTATACGAAACCAGATATAATAAGAACAGTTAGGTCTCATAGACTGTGATGGGCAGGACATGTTGCACGAATGGGGATGAAAGTGGAGCAAGGAAGATTCTTGTAGAAATACCAGAGAGAAAACGCCCAGTTGGTAGACCAAGAATGAGGTGGGAGAGTAACATTGGCTATGATTTGAAGGAAGTAGATTACACTGGTCAACAAGATTTTTGTCTCATGAGTACCAATAGTTGTTCTTAATGCAGTTTTTTTATCGTGTTTTCAGATATCTATTCGGAATTTCTTCATCACCCACAGTTTTTCTTTAATTTCATTTCAATTAATGGATTTAAATAATTATTTTTTAATCACAAACAATAAAGGGATTACGTCAAAATCAAAACATACAGTGGTGCACCCTGACTTGCAATCTGCAATGAGACCAATTTCACACTGCGAAGAATTGCACATACCAAATCCTCCAGAACATGTGACATTAGATGAAGAGAGCTCAGATTCTGATGGAAGTAAGGAAGAAGAAGAAGAAACATATTTTGGTGATACAACTTTTGAACAAAGCTGTTCATCTGAGCCTCATTTATTGACGATCTCATACGAGATTTAAAGTTATCCAAAAACCAGTCTGTAATGCTTGGTTCCCGGCTAAAAGAGTAGAATCTCTCGGAAACCTTGCGTGATGGAGAAAAACCGATATCATATTTGAATTCAGGAGAAAAAATACTATCTGAATCACATTTTTTTTCCAAGACAAAAAAAAAAGTTTATTTTTTGTTGCTCAGTCAGGTGATGATTGGAAAACATTGGTTCAGGATAGGGATGTGTATGCGATGGGCAGGACATGTGGTACGAATGGGGAATGAAAGAAGGCTTGGAAGCTTCTTGTAGGAATATCGGAGGGAAATCTTCCAGTTGGTAGACAAGAATGAAGTGGGAGAATAACATTAACCATGATCTGGGAGGAGTAGATTTTACAGAGGATGATTGGAAAACATTAGCTCTGAATAGGGATGTATGGAGAGCTTATGTTCGCGCAGCCATAGACCTACAGGTTCGACAACGCCAGTGAGTTATTTAGTTTATGATATAGTCTCTTGCGAATTGATATTTGATATTTATTGAAAGTAACTGACACCCTCGTGCAGTTCATCTCATACAAAGCGATGAATTGGTCATATTTGAGGGAAATGCTTGTCCATCACCCCACGCAACCGCAAAACGTTAACTCGCTGGGCTGGAGAGGATTGTGGGTTCAAATCCCTTCGGGAATGTGACCGCTAACACAGCTGTTATGTTGTTGATTAGAGATATAATGAATCAGAATTGTATAGCAGTGTAGTGATTTAGCCCACCCCTTTAACCGAGTGTTATAAAGGGAATTGCTATCGAAAATTCAAAATTCTTGTTAACAGTATGCATCCTTTAGGCCTATAAGTTCGGCCTCACCAGTACATGGATCATGCAGTTTATTATACTATTTACGATGTTTCGTAATGTTGTATTCTCGACATGTGAAGCGAAAATTCTAGATGGATTGATTAAATTATTACATTTCGACATTTACTACTCCTCCATATTCTTTTGATTTCGAAGTACTTTTTTTTATTGCGGATGAGCCCATGTAGGACTACGCAAAGTACTTAGAGGCGTTTCCTTTGAGCCCAAATTTCTTTCATTCTTTTTGCTATGAGCTTGTTTTCTATCATCTGTCCAAGTTATTCCAGTTTTTTTCTTCGGTCTGTCCTCTTGGTCAACTTGCCACTTATCCACCTTTATTCTACTGTTTGGGATATCTTCTTTAGTAATTCCTGCCAATTTAAGTCCTTTTTGACTTCATCAATCCGCTTCATAGTATCCACTGGAGCTTTACTTCTGTTTTCGTAGAATTCCATTATCTGTTTTGTAAGCCTATTTGAGTTCATTCGTTTAATATGGCCATAACATTTTAACCTTCGTTTTCTAATATCACTATGAATGTCTGTATATATGTTTTTATTTCCTTTTTACTTCTGAATCTAAATGCTTCACCTATGACTTGTGGACCTAACATTTTTCTTATAATTTCGCATTCCTTTTTCACCATATTTTCGATATATCTTTTCTGTTCAAAATTAATATTTCTGCTCCATAGAGGCACTCTGGTTTAATTACAGTGTTATAGTTTCGTAATTTTGTATGTAAAGATATGCATTTTTATTGTGTTTTATTGTCTTGTGAGTAAGCCGAAATGCTGTTTCCATTTTTTGGCATCTACTTTTAATTGGCTTTAGTTTCAATTCCATTTTCCTGAACTATTTCACCAAGATATTTAAATTGTGAAACCCGTTAAATCAAAGTACTTTATTGTTAAGTATTACATTATGACTACATACTTTATTGTTCTGTCAGTTACTGGCTCTAAATTTATCATCATATTCAATGTTACTGTTGTTCTATCTTCCTTTAAAGCTAGAGTAATGATAGCAGAAAGCTTAGGTTATTGTTTCACCCTGAGTATCCATGTTCCATTCCTGGTATGGACATTAGCAATTTAATAGTAACTATGCGTAAGTAAGTAAAAATTATTTGTAACTAGCTAATATCCGACATGCGCTCCTACGCCTAAATAAATGAAAATTAATGTGCTTTTATGTTTAGTTGAATAAGTGGAAGGACAAATAATTATAAATTTATATTTTTTAGATACCCCGTGCTGATTACCCGGAGTTTGCCCGGGAATCTACTTATCCCGATCTTCTTGACATAAATGAGCTGAAATACGATAATTAATGTGTTTTATGTTTGGTTAAATAAGTAGGAGGAGAAATGTATATTGTAATTATTTGTAGATACCCCTGCAGTTTACCTGGCGTTGTACGGGAATCTACTCATCTACTCATCCCGATCTGGGGTTCCACAGGGTTCGGTACTTGGACCTTTGCTTTTTTTCAATCTACATAAATGACATATCTAACTCCCTAAAGCATTGCAAACATAATTTATTTGCAAACGACATGCAAATCTACATCCACACAGACAAATATTCACTAAATGACGCTGTTGCCAAAATTAACGAGGATCTTGACTCACTAATGACTTGGACAGTTAAATATGGACTGCAATTAAATCCTACAAAGTCACAATCAATCATTATGGGTCACCAGAGACTATTATCTACAATTAACCTAAACACAGTTTCGCATGTGTCACTAAATGGAGTTCAAATCCCTTATAGTGAGACAGTAAAAATTCTAGGAGTATTTATTGACAAAAACTTAAATTGGAATACACAAATAAACCATACATGCAAAACAGTCTTCTCAATAATACATTCATTAAATCGTGTACGAAATTGTTTGCCATTCGCCCTTAGGAAAATGTTAGTAGAAACACTTGCAATGCCCCATTTTGTTTATTGTGACACTCTTTTTACAGACTTAAATATTATTTCCACTCAAAGACTTCAACGTGTTCATAATTCTTGCGCACGTTTTATTTGTGGTATTCGCAAATTTGACCATGTTACACCGTCACTGGAACAATTATCGTGGCTTCGTCTAAGAGATCGTAGAACTGTCCATTCCTTATCCCTTCTCTATAAAATACTTCACACATCATCGCCTAATTATTTATCACGCCGCTTCATCAGACTATCCGACACACATAATATTGACACTCGATCCCATCAGCACATTGTCCTTTATATCCCGCCTCATCACACTGTATATCATTCATTATCTTTTACGGTGTCACTTACCAAAACATGGAATTCCCTTCCGCCCTATGTCAGAGACTGTCAAACTATAACATCCTTCAAAAACAAACTAAAGAATTATTTAATAACAAACTACCTTATACACCTCACTGATAGTATTCTTTTAGCAATATTAATATATTTAATTATTTATGAAAATAATATTAAGAATAACAAATATGTTTATTTGTTTTGTTTTAAATATTATATAATCGTAAAATTAGTTTTCTATATCTCATTATTTTCCTGTTTTTATATACACTAGACAGGGACAATTTAATATGCCTTGCTTATATACATTTTATTATTAGTTTTAGTCTTAATTTTAACTAATATTAACTGGTATTATAGATCGTAATACGTATATTAGATATTATCTTTTGATCAAATTTTTTACTTAGTGATTAATATTAGAGTTAATTAAGATTGTTATATTCTGATGTAATATATGTTTGTCCTGGTGAGTGGAAGAGAAGGCCACATGGCCTTAACTCCACCAGGCTAAATAAATCTAATCTAATCTAAATAAATCTAATCTAATCTTCTTGGCATACATGAGCTGAAATACAAAAGTTAATGTTCTTCTTATGATTTGTTGAATAAGTAACATGAAAAAGAATTATAAATGTATATCGTAATTATTTTAAAATTCCCCGTGCTGATTACCCGGTGTTGCCCGGAATTTACTTATCTCGATATTATAAGAGCTAAATTCGTTATTGTGAGTTATCCGTAAAAGAACACTCGCCATGTGCTGCTATTCTTGCACAGGAATCTACGTATTTGTCTCGATCTTCTTGCCATCAATGAAAGACAAAAATAGTTATTGTGAATTATCCATAAGAAATAACATATGCGATCGCGAACTTTTTGTAGAGCTTTTGAGATATTCATTTATGTGTACATTAATTTTGTGTATTTGTTATGATTTAGGCAGCGTAAGCCATTTAAGCGTCCAAAGAGCCACTTTTTTCACGTTTCCACTACAAAGGGCGATTCTTCTTACGTGTCCATACCATTTTAGCCTTCATGTGTTCAATACCGTCCATTATATTTCTTTCTGCATTCATCCATTTTCTATTTTTTTCCAGTCTAGATATTCTGGTAGCTCTTCACCAAATATCCATTTCAACTGAAGTTATTCTGTTGACATGTTGTTGTGTCATTGTCCAAACTTCCGATCCATATAACATTATTAAAGACAAAAAACACTGCCAATATTTGGAATTTGGAGTAGTTATTTTATTAAATAAAGTTCAAATTTTCAGCTTTTGTAAACAACAGAAGTTGCTAGGTAGTACAGTATTTTCAATCAACGTTGTTCTTTAACAGCTGGGTCATTATGGTCGTAATTCGATTCTAAGCGCGTAAGAGTCGATAAGTTTTGCTCAGAGGTCTGTTTTCTAAGTCTTCAGGTTCCTATACTTACTTACTCACTTGCACTATCGAACCCGTAGGTTCATGGCCGAGCACACATAAGCTCTCTATACATCCCTATCCTGAGCTAATGCTTTCCACTCATTCCCTGTATAATCTACATCCCTCAAATCATAGTTAATGTTGTTCTCCCACCTCATTCTTGGTCTACCGACTGGGCGTTTTCCCTTTGGCTTTCCTACAAGAAGCTTCCATGCACGGCTTTCATTCACCATACGCGCAACATGTCCTGCCCATCGCAGTCTACTAGACTTAACTGTTCTTATTATATCTGGCTTCCTATAAAGACCACGTAGTTCACTGTATGTAGTCTTCTCCATTCACCTGTCTGTTCATCTCTCTTTGGTCCAAAATTTCCTAAGAACTTTATTCTCAAAACTCGTAATCTCATTTCCTCCCTTAAAGTAAGAGTCCGTGTTTCGCATCCATATAATATAACTGGTAGAATAATAGTTTTTATATATTTCAGGTTCCTATACGTAGCGTAAATCTTTACTTCCCCTCCGAAGGTAGTAATTCTCAGGATTTGTATCCTCTTACAAATGCATTGGAACTAGAGGCAAGCATGGTAAGCTTTACCTCACCAGAACCTACGAATTTAGGTTAGACTAATCTAATATTAGATGTTACATTACTTTAAAAAAATTAAAATGAGTTGTTTGAACAAAAATAAAATAAAATAATCCGTTTGGCCAATAACGGGATTTGAGTTTCTGCTCTCCCGATTGCGAATTCCACACATTAATATGAAACTATCATCGTGGGTGTTTTGTGCAGTATGACGGTAACTTTTGTTAAGATAATTATTTTATCACTTTTATTCAAAACAGATGTTTTATTTTAGTATGTATTTTTTATATACTAATTTGCCAGTTTTTATCATGTATTTCTCTTTGTTTTAGGTAAGTCCATTTAACTTCATTGAAGTGTTCCTGTAACTATTGTAAGTTATAGTTTTATTTATTTACTTTTTTCCCAAATTTAATAGTTTTCAGTGGTAAGACTGTATTGTTTATTCAAATCGACCTAAACTTGGTCGCTAAAGATCTACTGCACATTGACCAGTTCAAGTCATCACCTATGAAGAGTTTATCGAAAAATATGAAATCGTAATAAAATTCCGATTATAAGTCTCAGGGTATTGTGGTCAGAGCCGTTAACTGCAATTTGTGTTGGATTCCCGGTTCGATTACAGGAATGTTTTCTTAAAAGAAACCATTCCATAATCAGAAATATAGGTTAAATTTAAGTTTAAGGACCCATCTGATACTTGATTATCATTTATCACCCATCTAATCATAAGTAATGCCACGACTGATTTCCAAATTATCGATAAATTCACGACTCACGAAGTAAGGAGTGAATTTATCTAGAGAATTTGGAAATCAAGAGTTGCATTTGTTAGGACTATTTAACGAATAAAATTAAGCTGTTTACTCACAAATCATTATTTAACTATAGTTATTTTAAAATAGTTATATATTAATGTAAAAGGCGATGTTTGAAAACAAATGAGAAAAGATTGTTACGCTTCATTTGCTTCTTTTGTTCATCACTTCAACCAGATCATATTATTTATTGCCAAAGGATCTGATTATTGTAAGAATGCACCCTAGTGGAGATATTTTTAACCAAAATTATAGGTATCAGAATATCCTATGATCTAAATATGTCAATTATATTTTTCTGCAACGTCATTTCCCGGAAAATAATTCATTTAAGAAAGTTCAATTTGTGGTTTCATTCTTTGGTGGTATAATCAATTGCTACAAATGTTTTCATATTAACTTCCGCATGCGCTATGTGCTGACATTCATGCACTATATATACAATCTGGTAGCCGCATTTCTTAGAGTCAGTCACGCAAAATAATGCTAAGACCTATTCAGAATGTTAAAAAGGAGTAGCTTTCTTTAATATGACTATTTAACTCATGCCCCAAATGGGAGTCAATGACCAATGACGTTTCAATGATTTCTGTTTTACAACCAATCAGAGTCGTGTTTCACCAAATATTTATCAGTGTTATAATTACCATATTAAAGAAAGCTCCTCCTTACAATATTGCGTTCCTTTGGCAATAAATAGTATGATCTGGTTGCAGTGATAAACAAAAGAAGCAGTAGAAGCGTACCTATCGTTTCTCATTTGTTTTCAAACATCGCCGTTTACATTAAATATATAAATATTTTAAAATAATTATAGTTAAATAATGATTTGTGAGTAAACAGCTTAATTTTATTCGTTAAATAGTCCTAACAAATGCCACTCTTGATTTCCAAATTCTCTAGATAAATTCACTCCTCACTTCGTGAGTCGTGAATTTATCGATAATTTGGAAATCACTCGTGGCATTACTTATGATAAACTTCCCTTGATAAATTCGAAGCGAAACACGACTGTGATTGGTTGTAAATAAAAAATAAAAAATCATTGAAATGTGATTGATCATTAACTCCAATTTGGGACATGAGTTAAATAGTCTAAAAATGGGAAATTGTATTAAAATTCCGATTATAAATCTCAGGGTCTTGCGGTCGGACCTTTTAACTGCAGTTTGAGTTCGGTTCCCGGTTGGATTACAGGAATATTTTCTTAAAAGAAACCGTTCCATAATCTGAAATATAGGTTAAATTTAAGTTTAAGGACTCACCTGATACTTTATTATCATTTATCCCCATCATATAATCGGAGTAAAGTAACTCCACGTCCGGGCGCCCAACCTCAGAAATGGGTTACAATTCTGTCAGTGCCAGGGAGAAACCAGAAACCTGATTGTAAGTGTAACAATGTTGTAATGTAAAATTTCTTCAGTCCCTGAAGACCTACGGAAAATATAGAAGTCTGGCTTTCTCTGTAATAAACAATTATTACTAAGGGGACACGTCGTAGTTGTTTAAGTCAATACGCTACAGCCAGAAGATCGTGAGTTCAAGTCCCGATGGGGTCAAGAATTTTAAACTGACCCAAATCTTCTGGCACCATAGCTCAGAAACTTGTTTTGGGGCAAAGGCGGCCTCATTCAGGGTTGACACAACCCGGCTGACATCAGATGCCGGTTGTCTAGAAAAAATAGGAGTGCTACTACCTCAAGAGTCTCCTAAGGCCTTTGGTGGTATAACGATTATTTGATAATACATGTATCAATTTACAATTTTAAAAACTTATGTCTATTATAAAAGTAGTTAGATTTTTTTTTCCTATATGGTTGGAGGGAACGCTAAAATGTTCCTATAGAGTAGGCGATAAAGTTATAAAATTTGTTATAGTTCCAGATATTTTCATTATCATAAGTAATGCCACGAGTGATTTCCAAATTATCGATAAATTCATGACTCACGAAGTGAGGAGTGAATTTATCTAGAGAATTTGGAAATCAAGAGTGGCATTTGTTAGGACTATTTAACGAATAAAATTAGGCTATTTTCTCACAAATCATTATTTAAATATAGTTACTTTAAAATATGTATTTATTTAATGTAAACGGCGATGTTTGAAAACAAATGAGAAACGTTATCTTTCGTTTCTCCGTCCACTGCAACAAGATCATATAATGTTATATATTGCCAACTGACGTGGGAAACTTGAAATATCATCGCAATATTATAAGAATGCATCCTAGCGGAGAAAAAATTAAACACATCAAACTGTATATTATAACCAAAATTATAGGTTATTAATTTATTTTTTAGTAAACAACTCGGTAAAATCATTATTTAAAAACACAATTATTGAACACACAATTGTCAAATTTGTATTTCGTCTATAGCTTCATTTGAAGCACAGCCAAATCTTGTTTCTGTCATTTTGAACATTCAAATATAGTCACTGCAAAATAATGGTCAGACCTGTTCAGAATATTAAAAAGGAGGAGCTTTATTTAGTATGGTAAATATAACACTGATAAATATTTTGTGAAACACGACTCTGATTGATTGTAAAACAGAAATAATTGAAACGTGATTGGTCATTGACTCCCATTTAGGGCATGAGTTAAATAGTCCTTGTAAAGTTTTATTTGCATGTTCGTTTTCAAGATAATCTTTGAAAGGAAAATCCTGAGGAAGATCCTGGGACCTATAAATGATTGTGGAGTATGGCGGATAAAATATAACGATGCAATCTACAATTTGTATTCATACACAGATATTGTAAATGTTATTAAAATTGGCAGACTGAGATGGGTTGGTAATATAATAAGAACGGAGGAGGAGAACACTACTAGAAAGCTTACACTACTGAGACCAGATGGAGCAAGAAGAAAAGGTAGACCGAAGCTGAGATAGATGGATGGAATAGAGGACCTCCGAAAGCTCATGAGGGTTTGGGGATGGAGAAGGAGGGCGTTGGACAGGGATACGTGGGCTTATAAAGGGCTGTAGAGCTGGAAGAAGAAGGAGATATTCGTTTTCTATGTCATAACGAACAGTATGCAAAAGTAAGGCGTTGATCCCGAGAACAATATATTCAGCAAGACAACCAAATTATAAGTTACGGAGTGTATCAGGTAATTAGGACTGGAAGTAAATATCATTAAAACTAAATATACGGTCACACGTAGAAATACATTATATAATGGAAATGGAAATCTAATGACAAATGAGGGAAATTTTGAGGAATTGGCTGAATTCAAATACCTGGGAGCAATAATCACAAACATAAATGAGATGCACAAAGAAATTAAACGTAGGCTCAATTCTGGAAGTCCGTCCTATTATGCATCACAGAGACTCTTGACTTCCTAACTCCTTTCAAAAAACGTTAAACTGATAATATATATATAACTATTATTCTACCAGTTATATTATATGGATGCGAAACATGGACTTTTACTTTAAGAGAGGAAAGGAGATTACGAGTATTTGAGAATAAAGTACTTAGGAAGACTTTTGGACCAAAGAGAGATGAACAGACAGGTGAATGGAGAAGACTACATAACAATGAACTACATGGTCTTTATAGGAAGCCAGATATAATCAGAAGAGTTAAGTCTCGTAGACTGCGATGGGCAGAACATGTGGCACGTATGGGGAATGAAAGAGGTGCATGGAAGCTTCTTGTAGGAAAAGCAGAGGGAAAACGCCCAGTTGGTAGACCAAGAATGAGGTGGAAGAATAACATTGCCTACGATTTGAGGGAAGTAGATTATACAGGATCGGCCGCGGTGGACTAGTGGTTATGCTCCTTGCCTCTGCTCCCGAGGGTCGCGGGTTCAAACCCGGCCGGGGACGATGGATTTTTTAGGACGGAAAAATCCAAGGAGCAAGTCCTCCAGGAGGGACTTTAAGCCGTGGGTCCCGAGTCTGAAGATTTTCAGGCTCGTAAAAAATCCTAAAGCCTGAATGAAAAGGCCTTCTAAGCAAACTTTACCGAATATTCCCGTCCTAGTACTCCGTAGCGTAGTGGTTAAGACACTGGGTTTAAGCCGGAGGGTCGAGGGGTCAAGTTCCGTTGGGGTCAGGATTTTTAAACTGACCCAAACCTTCTGGCGGCACTATGGCCCTGGGGTCGACTCAGCCTCTAACGGAAATGAGTACCAGACGTTTGTTCTGGGGGTAAAGGCAGCCGTCACGGCTGACATAAAGTGCCGATTGTCTAGAAAAAGTGGGAGCCTTAACCTCATACTACCCCAAGGGCCTCCGGGTCTGTTGAGGGGTCACTTTACTTTTTTTTTTTTAGTACTACCTTGGTTTCCTAGGTGTCAGTGTGAGGCGGCGCGCTAACCACGGACCACTCAAAATGACATCTATACGAAAACAAGTGTACCTAAATTAGTATGGTTCAAATTCTTCCCTATAGGGGGAGAGCGCCTAAATCCCTGTAAAGGGAAAAACATGGGCTTATAACAACAAGATTATACAGGGAATGATTGGAAAGCTTTAGCTTATGGAGAGCGTATGTCCGCGCGGCAATGAACCTAAGGGTTCGATAGTGCCAGTGAGTAAGTAAGGTAAAAGTAAGGCGTTGATCCTGAGAACAATATATTCAGCAAGACAACCAAATTATACTCGTAAGTTATGGAGTGTATCAAGTATTGAGTGTCACACATCTGGCTAATATTGCTACAGTGCATTAGCAGTCACATCAGTGACAGCGTTCCTTTGTTATTCTCATGACTTATGCACCAGGCAGCTTTTATACTCGGCCTAATTAACGATTATGTAAATGTCTAATATGGAACGCCTAATGCTTGTTACATCAATTTACAACTTGTGTGATAAATGTGTTATTGCATATATGCAAATAGCCATACTGAGAAGCACATTCCAGCTGCGTCACTATTACCCACTATTTATGAATCACTATACTGTGAGACTAATATAATAATAGCAGTCATAACTAACATTCGCTGCTGAGAATCTTACGTACGTAGGCAGTAGTATATTATTTAATGATGGTCTTAAACTACTCGGGTGATTAGCGCCGCAATTAAAATCTGGACTTGAAAGGGCCGATAAATATTGCGCAGAGGGTTCTTTTTTTATGTTTAAATTCTTTTACGGCACGGAACCTAAAGGTTTACTCATGAAAATCATGTTTACGGTATTAGACCATTAAAAATCCTTTGATCGCAGCCGGGTTTCAACCCTTGAATTTCTGAATCAGAGACGAATATAGTAACCAGGGTTGCCAATACCCAATAAGAAAAAGTGGCTAAAACTGACTCTTAAAAATAGCTGAAATAGCTAATACGTAAGTTTTTTTCTGTTGAAAAAACTGTATTAAAACTTTAATAACCTCTCTTGGCTCCGTCTTACTGACAGACATAAATTGCACTCTCTTTCACTACTTTTCAAGCTTCTGAATTCCTACATTCCTACTTACCTGGCGTCTAGATTTGAGAAGTTATCCTCCTACCACAATATTAACACTAGGTCACAAGATAGCAGTCTGCTAACAATTCCTCTTCATAGCACTTCCTCCTATTCTACTTCCTTCACAGTAGCCTCTGCCCGCTCCTGGAATCTCCTTTCTCAAGATATCAGGGGTTGCCGCACACTTGGTACCTTTAAGTCACGCTTATACAGTTACCTGTTGTCTAATAATTAATTTTTCTCTATTTATTTAATTTTATACTATGTCATTAATCTTTTCCTCGTATTTTTATATATCTTGTACATATTATATATTTAATTCGTTAAATTTAGAGTAAATCAAAATACATTATAAATATTAATTGTATTGTATTCATAACTTGTAATCGTTTGTATATATATATTGTAATTTAGATTTAAGACTATTTTTTGTTTGTATTTTTTTTAAACCTGGTTGAGTGGTAGACAAGGCCTTAAGGCCTTAACTCTGCCAGGTAAAATAAAGCTATTATTATTATCTATCTATCTTCGGGTTTTTACAGCTGCTGCCGTCTTCCCGTTCCAAACCTCCAAAGCCTACGGTCTTGGGCGTCTTCGATGCTTAGCCCTCTAGCTTGCATTACTGTCTTCATGTTTTCCTTCCATGTTAACCTTGGTCTCCCTCTTTTCTTCTTTCTGTTAGGATGCCATTCATATAGTTGCTTCGGCCATCGCTCATCTTCCATTCTTAAAACATGTCCTAACCACTTTAATTCCTTTTCCTCAATTCTTTCAATTATGCTTTTTTCTGCTTCCATTATGTTTCTAATTTCCTTATTTGTGACATGTTCTAATTTAGACTTTCTGGCACTTCTTCGTAAATAATCCATTTCTAGAGCTATTAGTCTATTCTTGTAGTACTTATTGATTGTCCATACCTCTCGTTGCTTTTGTCTTTCATACTTTTTTCTGTCCGGCTTTGATTGATTTGGTCTTTTAGCATTTTGTTTTTTTTTTCTAATGTGTGGGGAGCTGGCCCACAGCATAAACCCCCAACCTGGAGGACCAGGAAAATTTCTGTCTGGGTTTTCCTCCCATAGCCTTTGAAGATCCCTCTTCACCGCAAGGCAGCGTTTCTCTATTTCCCTTAGAGATAGGGTTGCCTCTTCCGCCAGATCCGCCATGATGAAGGACTCCTTCTGCGCCGACTCTGCCGTTAAGGTCTTCACCGTAACCCTGGCTAGGGGCCCTTACAGAGTACTATCAGTCGGAGCCAACTGAACCCTGGTTTTTTAACGAGGTTGTTACTCCTCCCCCTCCTCCTTTCTCATCCGGGCTTGGGACCGGCCATGGCGGAGTTATTATTATTATTATTATTATTATTATTATTATTATTATTATTATTATTATTATTATTATTTTAAAACTTGGAGAATGTACTTGCTAATTCGTTCGTCTGAAGTACAATTTTATTATTATTTTTAATCGATTCTATTAGAATTGCTGCAATTTTAATATAGTGACTAAATTATAAATATAAAGTCAATTTTAAGACAACTCCTGTTCTTACAACGAAAGATTATTATGTAATTCTGAATTTTAAAAGTCTTTCTGTAATTTATTTTTCTTTAAGTTTTTATGTTTTTATTCTCTTCTATGAGATATTACTTTTTACATATATCTTACTCCCACTAAGTGATGGTATTAATCTCCCCTCGTATGTAATTTAAAATTATAGAGTTGAGCCTGTTTTGTATTAATACGTGATGTCATTAGTAATACCATCAGGGGATGTTCACGTTCCTTTACGTATGTTCTAAGAAAGAAGATACTCATTATTCTTAATTTTATTTCTATTGGCAAATTATTAAATCTCCATCCATTATTATTACTATACTTACTTACTCACTGGCACTATCAAACCCATAGGTTCATGGCCGCGCGGACATAAGCTCTCCATAATCCAATTCCTGCATTAATATCTCTAGTGCCCCGCTATTGTATAAAGTCCTAACATTCCATGTTCCTAGGAACATGTCCCTGTGTTTGAGCCTTTGGCATGGGTTCCCTGAAGTAGTCCCCGCCCGGAGAACCGAATGGGGGGACTATTTGACCTCCGGAAAATTTTACCCCAGATGAACCCATGTCCGCATTTCTTGACGGTTGTATTTTTACGGTGAAATATCGTCACTCTTTCGCCCAAGGTACTTTTTTCGTCTGGCTTATCACCTTCGACCAGTCCGGCATGGGTAACCCTATTGGCAGCAATGCTACCGTCGGCATAGCTCTCAGGATCATTTAAGCACGCAAGCCACTCCACCACGACAAGGTAAAGATACCATGGAGGGTATTATTACTATATATATTTTTTTTTTCAAATGCCCCAGGTTTGTCTTTCGACATTCCTGGTTTCTCTCCTGACATGGCGTACTTGTAACCCACTTCTGAGGTTGGGGCGCCTGGGAAGCCGGAGTTATGTTGCCCCAATGATATGATGGGTGATGATGATGATGATAATGGTGCGCCAGGAGAGTCCCTAATCCTTAGCTTAACCTAAGATGAATATGAATGATGATGATTGCGATGGTCATATGATTTCAGGGACCGTTTGGGCCTTAAAGTTTTCCTGACATTTGTCTTACAAGTGAGGAAAAACCCCGATAAAAACCTCACCCAGAAAAACTATCCCGATCGGAGATCGAACCCGGGCCCGCTGCGTAACAAGGCAGCACGCTACCATAGACCACAGCGGTGGACAAGAACATACTTATTATTCTTAATTTTATTTGCATTACAAAATATTAAATCTCTATACATTATTATTACAAAAGTATATAAGATAATTAAATTTAAAAATGGCTATAAGTGGCTAAAGAGAAGGGAATAAATGGCTAGAAAAGCTATTAGTAGCTTTTTCACAAATGTGTAGTCAAAATGGCCAGATCTAGCCACAAAGTTGGTAAGTTGGCAACACTAATTGTAACCTACTTCTCCCCGCGATCGATAGTTAACAGATACATATTTATTAATCTTCTTATTGTTGTGCTTCTTCTTTTTCTTCTTCTTATAATGTCCTCCAGTGAGCGATTGTTCCATTAGCTTCCTCATTTTCCAGTATTATTGCCTCACTATAATGGTTGTCCAGCGGTCCGCTTTGTTTCCCCGCACCTGTTATATACTTTTAATAATAATAATAATAATAATAATAATAATAATAATAATAATAATAATACTTTATTTATTCTGGCAGAGTTAAGGCCATAAGGCCTTCTCTTCCACTCAACCAGCACAAATACAAATAAATATTTGACAAATATAGATATACACTATATGCATACTAACAATAAAGAGTTAAAAATACATTTAATGTTCCAATGTAAATTTGATGTAGAAACAACATTTTATACGATAAAAACAATAATACTTACGATAATATTAATAATAATAATAATAATAATAATAATAATAATAATAATAATAATAGTCTAAATATGATAAATTATACGAGAAACGCCAATTAATATATGTGCCTTGCACGGGATAATGATGAAGTCGAGGTTAGAGCAAATATAAATTTAGATTTCTTTTAAAAGATGTCAATGTCCGGCAGCCCCTTATTTCTTGTGGTAGGGAATTCCAGTTGCGAGAAGTGAAGATGGTATATGACATGGAGTGATGTGATGTCCTATGTTGCGGTATATTAAGTAAGAGACTATGTTGTGATCTTGTGTTTAAGTTATGGTTTGAGGATAGATACTGGAAACGGGATGATAAATAATTGGGAATCGAGGTATGTAGGATCTTAAATAGGAGATTTAGACAGTGCGATTTTCTTCTCTCTTTTAGATGTAGCTATACAATTAAATACAAGGATGCCGACTACCGCCACTATAATAATTCCTCATGTTAATCATTGTCAAGCATTGTCGCGCGGCACCCGCTTTTATATAAATGGATAATCAACATAGTGAGGCGATAATATCTACATCTATAATTACGTAACAGCCCATTGTTGGGCCTTAGCTTCTCCTTTGTTATTTTTGTTTTACGCTTATTTTCCAAAGATGTCATGAATGGTATGCGGTTAACATACCGACCCAATGAGACATCTAGTAAGAAACTAGGGTATTACTAGGAAGAAAAAGGTCGATAAATGTTGCTTAGAGGACGACCATTATCCAGAATAGCTCAGTAATAATACAACATTGGCCAACATCAGTACCAATAGGTGTACTTAATGCAGTTTTTATCGTGTTTTCAAATATACTCGTATATTCGGAATTTCTCCATCACTCACAGTTTTTCTTATTTCAGTTTCAATTAATGGATTTAAATAATTATTTTTTAATAAACGTTTTTTCGTCCATTTGTCTATTGTAAAATAAAACCAAATGAGCTAACTTAGGAGATTTCAGTATGGGAAAGAGATATCAAGGCAAATGGAATCCTAATATGCTGGCCAATTATTGTTGGACCATCAAGAGGGATGCTCCACAGGCGAAATATAACAGAAAATCGTCATTTATTACTTTCTAGGTGAGTCCGAATGTTCGAATATTGTGTAGTTCCGAGTGTAGAAAATATTAAAGTGTTTGAAATTATAAATGCCTGTCTCTCAGAAACCTTGCGTGATGGAGAAAAACCGATATATTTGAATTCAGGAGAAAAATACTATCAGAATCACATATTTTTCTTTCTGAGACAAAAAAAAAGTTTCTTTTTTGTTGCTCAGTGTAATTAGTAATCAGCTAAATACCCGGCTTCCGCTGCTACGCCTAAATAAATTAAATGTTTTTATTTTAAATTTATTAAGTACAAAGGAAAATAATTATAAATTTATTTCTTAATTTTTTAATATCCTCTGCGTCTGAAAATTAAATAAACCAAACATGGCGGTTGCTAGAGTAAATTACTAATTTCGGATTTCAGGTAAACTTCCATTTCTAATGGTCGAATTTTATTTTATTTATTTTATTTTTAATGAAACAGACCTCAGTTTATTTCAGTTCCTCCAAATAAACACTGTGAAACATCGATAATTGCTACCGCTAGAGCTATTTTTACATTTTCGTTTCAGGTGAACTGCAACACCTATATGTTTTAAAGAAAAAACAGATAACTGCTAACTACTCGCCGTATCTGAAAACCTGTATATACAAATATTCATGAAGATCGGTGAAGAATTTTAGGAGATTAACATTTTGTACAAAAGGCACACCGTAGCATAGTGGTTAAGGCACTGAGCTACAAGCCGGACAGTCGAGGGTTCAAGTCCCGTTGGGGTCAGGATTTTTAAACTGACCCAAACCCTCTGGCGGCACTATGACCCTGGGGTCGACTCAGCCTCTAACGGAAATGAGTACCAGACGCTTGCTCTGGGGGTAAAGGCGGCCATCACGGAGGGCTGACAACCCGGCTGACATAAAGCGCCGATTGTCTAGAAAAGTGGGAGCCTTAACCTCCTACTACCCCAAGGGCCTCCGGGCCTGTCGTGGGATCACTTTACTTTACAAAAGATAATTTACATTTTTTTATTAGTATGACACGGTAAAAGCTCCTTTTTCGCTGATTCGTTATTGTCTCACTGTAGGGCTTGTAGGGCTTGAGGATTCAAGCCCTAGCCGGTCTCACAACGGCTGCAGGATACGCCCCTGGAGGTTGAACAGGGGAACGGTCGGTGGATCTGCGACAGCAGTCCTCCCGGCTAGGCTCGAGGAGCCCGTGGACCAACTGTGGGGTCGTCAGGAATGAGCGACCTGACGTACTATGTAGCTCAGCTATTTCCCTGCAGTTGCGACTCCAACACCTTCTTGCTGAGGTGTTGGTTTTATTGCCGAGAATCTTGAACGTGGACGCGATAGTTAAGGGAGGACAAGTATCTGGGACTTGGGGGTATGGTCTCTGACCGAGGTATCCCAAGGGGTGGAGGCATGGGTCAAGATGTTTCGTTATTCGCGGGTTAAACAATTGCGACACAGTTCTGTATTCGCGGCTAAAGATGTCATTATTCGCGGATGCAGTCTGTATATTAGAAGGATTAGTGTCCTTTATTAATAATCAGCAGTTTTTTTTTTACTACAGGCAGGTGCCAAGGCGGCTTTTACAAAAAGTGATTCAAGCCAAATAGACAAATAAATATCAAAACAAAACAAACCTTATTGTCACTAACCCTAACAATCTGTTGTTAAAAGCTGTTGCCGTATTTCACGTGCCGATATGTACCTTCATTGCCACGATCGGTATATTGTTTCAACTTGTCATTCGTTGCAATAATTTTGATTGAATAACACGTGTCTCTTGTGCTTTGTTCCCAGTTTATAATGTCGAGTAAAAATTAGTACCGAGGAGAAAAAATAGTGTTGCCGCTTAGAGTAAAAATAAAAATGCTGAAACGTTTATACGAGATAGTGGGTCGTTGGAGTCTATATTATACTGTTTCAATGTTAATGAATCAAGAAATCCGAAGACAAATAAGGAATTCTATCGCAGAATTCACAGCTGAATACCAATCTTAATTGAAATACTTTTTTAAAAGCGGCAATACATGAATAAAATTACTAAGTTCTTTAAGTCCTTGCCTAAACCTGACAGCCAATAATAAATAATTAATATATATTATTTAAAATCTCTCATTAATTTATTTTATTTTGACTATTTAACTCATGCCACAAATGCTAGTCAATGACCAATCACGTTTCAATGAATGTTGTTTTACAACCAATGATAGTCGTGTTTCACCTCGCTCTTTATCGATTTCTCTTTATCGGCTCCTGCTTTTGTGATAAAGAAAGCACCTCCTTTTTAATGTTCTGAACAGGTCAAAGCATTATTTTTCTCCAACAAATACATTGAATATAGCAAATAATGAAAAGATTCCTTGATTTTACTGAGTTGTTTACTAAAAAAATAAATGAATAACCCGTAATGTTGATTATGATATACAGTTTGATGTGTTTCATTATTTCTCCACTTGGGTGCACTCTTACAATATTGCGATCTTATTTGGCAATAAATAATATGATCAAGCAGCAGTGAATGAACATAACCTCACATTTCTGATTTGTTTTCAAACATCGCCGTTTACATTAAATGTATAAATATTTTAAAATAACTGTTAAACAATGATTTGTGAGTAGACAGCTTAATTTTATTCGTTAAATAGTCCTAACAAATGCCACTCTTGATTTCCAAATTCTCTAGATACATTCACTCCTCACTTCGTGAGTCGTGAATTTATCGATAATTTGAAAAATCACTCGTGGCATTACTTATGATGAATTTTGTAAGAACATTTCATAGAACAGTATATTGATGAAATGACTGTTCCTCTTTAATTTTGCTGTGCGTATGCATACACGTGGTGAGAGTCATGTACTGTACGTTGCGAAATCGAACGACCCTCTCTCTCATTTCATATTCTGAACGTTTTACCACTTTTTCATGCTACATTTAAAAATATGCATAAAGATCAGCTAAAAGATGTTTTGCTAAAGACAAAATTCATTCGAACCTCTTTTCTTGTTAAAACAAATATTATGAATGCTTAACTTATTTCCTATTTTTATTAATTTTATATGTCAAATCTGAATAGCAAAGTAATCAAAGATCCGTCTTTTAACTATGGTCACCCTCTTGAATATGTGATCAACTTCCCTTGGTTCGATTTCTTTAATTAGTCATACTGGTTTTTTTTTTTCTACAGTGAATTGTCTCATCCGTGAAGGTTTGTGTGTGTGTGTGTGTGTGTGTGTGTGTGAGAGAGAGAGAGAGAGAGAGAGAGAGAGAGAGAGAGACAGACAGAGAGAGAGAGAAGAGTCAGAAAGAGAGATAGATTTAATGTTTATGTAATAGTACGAATATGGAAAAAACACTAAAAATGTAAATGAAGAAGAAAAAAGAGTAAAGGTATCAGGGTAGATGGGACCGTCACATGGTGGCAGATTACTGCTGGCCTTTAAAAAGAGACTATCCCCTAAAAAATTATAGAAGAAAATCTTATAAAAGGCATTTCACTGAAGTATAACGTGGGTTTTCGATATTTTTCTTTCCATTTACGCCAGTGCATACTAATTTTTCAAAAAAACAGTTGATATTATAAATATATACCGTATGTTATATTTTTTTTCATATTTTCCGATTTTTGTAGTGTAAAATGAAAATAAAGATTTTAAGAAGAACCAGAGCAAATCTTACAAAATCAGTGATAGATTCATGAATTGTAAGCATAAATATATCCAAAATTAATCTTATAATCAAGGGCAACAAAACCACTGTTGACCAGTGTAATGTTCAAATATATTTTAACAATATATTAGATTTCTCTTTACTTTATATTATATACGAATACCATTAGGGGCACGCCGTAGAGCAGTGGTTAAGGTAGTGGAAGGTCAAGGGTTCGAGCCCCGGTGGGGGTCACGATTTTTAAACTGACTCAAACCTTCTAGTGGCACCATGGTCCTGGGGTCGACTCAGCCTCTAATAGAAACGACTACCAGACGCTTGTTCTGGGGGTAAAAGCAGCCGTCACTCAGGGCTGACAACCCGGCTGACATGAAGTGCCGATTGTCTAGAAAAAGTGGGAGCCATAACCTCCTACTATCCCAAGGGTCGCCTAGGCCTGTAGTGGGATCACTTTACCTTTTATCATGGATTATTAGGCGTATTAATAATAATACTACTATTATTATTATTATTATTATTATTATTATTATTATTATTATTATTATTATTATTATTATTATTCCGGTCCCGCGTCGTAGCCGAGCGGTTAAGGTAGGAAGCCTTGGCGCAGAGCTACGGGACTTGCGCTGGTTCGAGTATCCATGGGGGAAGAAATTTTCTCATGGTATTTCGGCCAGTATGGGACCGGTGCCCACTCAGCATCGTGAGGCAATTGGGTAGCTACAATAAATAGCGGCTCCAGGTTGAGGAACCAGCTATAACGGCTGGGGGACTCGACATGCTAACCACATGTCACCCCTACACTGGTTGTTGATCATCTACCTCTGTGATTGACACATGTGGATGTGAAGGGCCAGCAGCCGGCTGGTAAAAGGGCAACCGCTGAAAAGTGGAAAGACCCTCAATCGGATCGGATTATTCCGTATAAATTTCAACATCCTATATGTATTGTCGTATTTCTTTTGCTTTGTCATTATATGTGTTGAAAGTAGAAAAGGATATTGGATAAGAGATTGAAGAAATCCAATTAAGATGGTATGGACATAGGCCTATAATGAGAAGAAGGGACACAGAAACAAAGAAATATTGAAATAGATACCTCCTGGAAATGGGAAACGTCGTAGACCAAAACCAACGTGGATAAAGAGAGTTCAAGACAACATGAAGAGGAGAAATATGACAGAAGCAGACACGCAAGACCGGGAAGTGTGGTAGGAAAAATAGTATATTTTGGTTGAGGATACCTGTGTAAATAACAGAAACAATCCTGAAATCACAAAAAAAAAATATTATTATTACCTCAATGAATACAGATCTGTATTTTCGAATTAGTAAAAATTGTAAATTTGAAATCATACTAATATTTTTAGATGGCAACTGAATTTCTAATTTTATAGCTATCCTAATTTATCTTCAAATTGTAACGATATTTCGTAAATTTGTGAAATATGTAAAGGAGCAAATGTTCTTGCTTGGGCTCTGTTCTTTGCGCCGCATCTTGTCAATCCGTTATCGTCATATTATTTTAAAGCCTAAGGCCTTTCCGTGAATCAAGAGAGTTTAGTTGTAATGTCCTATATCTAGTTTGTGTGATGCTGGCCAGTAGTAGCGCACGGTACAACTAAACCACAGATGGGAGCGAAGAAGATGCAGGGTGGAGGGTGGTGAGTGGTTGGAGCAAGGCACGGTAAATTTAACAAGTTGATGCTATTCCTAAGTGGAGTGGAATTGAGTATTACACACTGAATTTCACCTCGTTCCCGCAAATCGGCCCCCGGGACGATCCATGGTTACAGTTTACCATCTACAAGACAGATATGACTTCAGAACAATCGAGTCCACTTGTTCAAATAACCTGCTAATTTCAATTGCAATTAAAGGTATTAATTTCGTCTCCATGTGGTACATAACTATGATCGCACAGGACATCTTTATACTCTGAATCTTACGCGGTATCAATGACTAGAGCATGCATCTCATTTCCCAGTCATGTCAGGGACTATCAATTCTTTTTATTATGAATACTCCAAAATACAGTGTTTGTCCTTCAATCCAAAGTGATTTGTTGCCAGAGGATCCTGTCTAAAGCATCTTCTTCCCTCAAATCTCCAGCTTCCATACTTCTCCTCACTACATCTATCCAACGTTCTCTAAGTCTGCCTCTTCCACTTCTTCCATTAGCTTTCCAATGAAGGATCTTCTTTGGTGTTCTATCTTCCTTCATTCTTATGAAGTTTCCATTCCATTTCAATTGTTTTCTTATATTTTCTCTAATATACTTTTTTAACTTGCATAATTTCCCTTATTGTGCTGTTTCTGACTTTACCCCTTCTTGAAATTCTTGTCGATCGCCTCCAAAAATCCATTTTTACTGCTAACAGCTTGTTGGCTTGTTATCTACTTACTGACCAGGTTTCGGACCCATATAATAAGATGATTTCTAACAGAACTCGAAATATAGTTTTCTTCGTTCTGTATGTTATATTTCTATTCCAAAGCACTGAGTTCAACATACCAATGGTTCTTCTTTCATCAGTTATTCTTCTTCCAATATCTTCTTCTTCTTCTTCATCACGGTTTAGGCTTATTTAGTAGCCTGTTCCGGCTCCAAATTGCTGCTGTTTCTATCTTTTCTTTCAATTTCTGTAGTTGAATTCTCATTATTATCTAAAATAGATTCTAAATATTTAAAATTTTTAACATTGCTATCAATCACTAACATTATTTAAAACTGATATCTTAAGTTCCACACAATGAAAATACCACCTGCATAACAACTATGTTCAGCATTTTGCATATACCTACAAGTATTCATCTAGGAAACTAAATGCAATATGTAGCGATTATAATTTTAAAATTTCAATAAGTAAAACAAAAGTAATGGCATTTTGTGGAAGAAATACTCTGCGTGCAAAAATAGTAATTAGAGACGAAATTATTGAACAAGTATCCCACTTTAAATATTTAGGATGTGGCATCAGCTATGGGTATGATAAAGATATTGAACACAAAACACATCAGTTTCAAGCTATTTGTGGTACAATAAATAGAACATTGAATAATAAAGCCCATAAACAAACAAAATTAAAATTTTATAAAACAATGGCTGTCCCTGTCCTTTCGTATGGGAGTGAATATTGGATTATCACTACCAAACAAGAAAGTAAAATCCAAGCAGCCGAGATGAAATTTTTAAGAAGAGTAAAAGGCTGCACTAGAATGGACCAGATTAGAAACGAGGATATCCGTGAAGAACTGCAGATCTACTCCATAAAAGAAAAGATATTTAACAACAAGATACAGTGGAAAGAACATGTAGAAAGAATGGAAGAAAGTAGATTACCAAATAAAATCTTACATTGTTTTTCAAGAGGGAGAAGAGATGTCGGACGTCCTCGGAAGAGATGGTCTTAGATCTATTAGTGAAGACGGAACAGGCAACTCTTGCCTAAACCCGGAAGTGAAGAAGAAGTATTCATCTAGGAATCTTTCTTGCCTTGTTTTATTTATATTCCAAGTTTTATTGGCGATAGCTAATATTAGAACACCTCCGCATTGCCCTTTGTTTAATCTATGTTATAATATTAATTTAAAAGCCTATCGCTGTGGTCTCTAGGTAGCGTGCTGCCTTGTCACGCAGCACACCCGGGTTCGATCCCCGGCCGGGACAGTTTCCTGGGTGAGGTTTTTATCGGGGTTTTCCTCACCTGTAAGACAAATGTCATGAAAATTTAAGGCCCAAACGGTCCCCGAACACCATATGGCCATCGCAATCATCATCATTCATATTCATCTTAGATTAAGCTTAGGAATAATGACTCTCCTGGCGCACCACTATCATCATCATGACTCATCATATCATCGGGACAACGTACCCCGCCTTCCAGGCGCCCCAACCTCAGAAGTTGGTTACAATTACACCAGAAATCTCGAAAAGGACTAAACTAGGTCATTAAATAGTAATAATAATAATTTAAAATTGTAATTATGTAATTTTTTTATGATTTTATTATTAGCTGGTTGAGTGGAAGAGAAGGTCTTACCTCTGCCACCTTAAATAAACCATTATTATTATTATTATTATTATTATTATTATTATTATTATTATTATTATTTTAAAATTTAATTAACCCTATAATGTCCCTTGTTACTTATGTGTAATATCGGGAACTTATAACATTATTTCCACAATAAATTAATATTTACCGCGAATGCCTGATTCACAGTTACGTAACAATGTTAGGAATGCATTTTTGATTTCGCTACACGTTGTGTAACTGTTAAGCCGTAACTAGAGTAATTTTAAGTTTTAACCGTTAAGCGTAAAGTTAATTTAAGGTTATTAAAAATTTTGCTTGGAATTAAATTTTATGCATGTCTACTGCATGTATATTTAAAAGTCAGTGGTTCACCCAACTCAGATCGTTGTGGAAGGGGTTCGCGAGTCGAAAAAGATTGTGAACCGCTGGCCTAAGACAATGCCTTATAAATTCTAAGCAGAGGGAAAAACAACAAAAATAAATAAACAAAATTTTGTTCTGAAATATTACCCACAATTTGTGGTTATTCGATTCTTCGTTATCATCTGGCCCATGCCTCCACCCCTTGGGATACCTCGGTCAGAGACCATACTCCCAAGTCCCAGATACTTGTCCTCCCTTAACTATCGCGTCCACGTTCAAGGTTTTCGGCAATAAAACCAACACCCTGAGGTGTTGTGGGTGACATTTCAGAACAAAATTTTGTTTACTTATTTTTTTTGTATCAATCGAAATGCATGCTTTGCAAAATCACACGTTATTGACGAATATAAGAGAAACTGTATTGGATCTTTTAATTGTTAGGGAATTTCGCCTACATCGACACAAATCATTTGGTCACAAACAATACACTCTCGTCACTACAGATAATGCTATTGGCGGAGCGCTAAGTGAACCTTCGATTTGTGTTTCCAGAGGAAACCCCGCAATTACAAATTAATCAAATTGTAGTTCCTTCTCGCTGATGATTTGAAAATGCAATAGTTTGATTTGATAGCAGACTGCACGTGAGGATATATCGGTGAGTTCCCACCTCAATTTTCCAAGCGTTAACAGGATTTCAAAATTACATTAAAGAACATCTCATTAACAATTATAGTACAACACATCATCATCATCATCACTCCAGGGATTAGGCAATTGCCCGTTCCGACTTCATATTGCATCAGCCCAACGTCTTCTAGGTCTTCCAACATCACGCCTTCCTCTTGCTTGATAGTTCCTGGCTAACAATGGATATCTCTCCTTACTCATTCCATCCATGTGATCAATCCATTTCTGTCTGTAATTCGTGACTTTATCCAATAAAGGCTGTACTTTCAATTCTTCTCTTATATCCTCATTTCTTATTCTATCAAGTCTTGTACATCCTTTTACTTGTCTTAGGAACCGCATCTCTGCCGTCTGTATTCTATCCTTCTGTCTTTTCACTGGAGCCCAAGTTTCACATCCATACAATATTGTGGGAACCGCCATAACATTATACATTTTTATCTTGGTTTCTTTTCTAATTTTATTTTTGAATGTTCTCTGTATTGTTCCACACACCGTCTGAAATTTATTTATTTTGGAGTCAACACATGCATTCACATATGATTTTTCTTTATGAAATCGCAATCATTCACACAGATATTTATATCAGACACAAAGGAACAACTGTATTATCTTCCTTAAATAAATGTATTTCAATTTTTTACAAGTTAACTAGCTAATACCCGGCGTGTGCTGCTACCCCTAAATAAATGAAAATAAATGTGCTTTTATGTTTAGTTGAATAAGTAAAAGGAAAAATAATTATAAATTTATATTTTTTAGATACCCCGTGCTAATTGCCCGACGTTGCCCGGGAATATACTTATCCCGATCTTCTTAATATAAATGAGCTGAAATACGAAAATTAATGTGTTTTATGTTTAGTTAAATAAGTGAAAGGGGAAAAAATCGTAATTATTGTTAGTTACCCCGTGCTGTTTACCCGGCGTTGTCCGGGAATCTACTCATCCCGATCTTCTTGGCATAAAAGAGCTGAAAGACAAAAATCAATGTACTAATCATAATTAGTTGAATAAGTAAAATAAAAAAATTGTAAATGTAGGCCTATATCATAATTATTTTACGATTCCCCGTGCTGATTACCCGGTGTTGCCCGGGAATCTACTTATCTCGATCTTCTTGGCATGAATGAGCTAAAAGACAAAATTCGTTATTGTGAGTTATCCATAAAAGAATACCCACCATGTGCTGCTATGCTTGCATAGGAATCTGTGTATTTGTCTCGATCTTCTTTGCATCAATGAAAGACAAAAATAGTTATTGTGAATTATCTGTAAGAGATAAACATATGCTGTCGCGGACTTTTTTGTAGAGGTTTTTGAGATATTCAATTCTGTGTAAATTGGTTTTGTGTATTTGTTATGGTTTAGGGAGCGTAAATCATTTAAGCGTCCAAAAAGTTACTTCATTCACGTTTTCCACTACAAAGGGCGATTTTTAAGAGTGTAGGAGTTGAGTATCACAACTCCCTTATAGCCTATGCTCATCCCGGGAATCTTCTGAACATTTTGCAAAAAGCCCCATAACAATCGGATCAACGGTATGCTCGCGCATAAAGTACGAACAAACAAACAAACAAACATTGTTTTTTATATATAAGAATATATTAATTAGATATATAAAAAAAATTATAAGGTGTATATAAATTGAAGTGTGGCACATGTGACAATGTCTATATAGGACAAACTGGTAGACCTTTTATCTCTCGGATAAAGGAACACATGAGAGCATATAACAGAAATTTAGAAAATTCAAAATATGCTAACCACCTATTCCAATTTAATCATTGTTTCGATTCAAATTTTGAAATTTTACATATTTGTGATAATGGTAAGAAGTTAGATCTTTTGGAGGCTGTAGAACTTAATACATTTAAAAGTAGTAAAAAAACTGTTAAATTCTCAACTTGATTTGAATGAATCCCCTTTGTTAAATTTAAAAATTGAAATAAATATTGTTGTATTGTTGCTTAGATCAGTTGGAACACAATTCATAATTTGTTAACATGTCTGAAGAAAATACAGTGTACCGAAACAGGTGTCACTGAATTATATAATAAATATGAAAATCAAATAAAACTACGTTTTATTTTTATTTAATTAATAAATATGGATTTTCATCAAGTAAACACCAACTCAATTGATTATATAACAATATACCCTGGAAGTTGCCAATTACCAACCAAGGTGGTTCATTCTCGATTGTTTTCTCCATCCCTTGTCTTCCTTAGCTACAGCTCATTCGAAATGGTACAACACCGAACATATATTATTACGTGTTCAGTGTTTCTTTAATCATGTCTGTAAAATGAAAACGATGTAATATTACTGAATACTGCCCTCCATGATATCTTTACCTTGTCGTGGTGGAGTGGCTTGTGTGCTTAAGTGATCCTGAGAGCTATGCCGGCGGTAGCATTGCTGCCGATAGGGTTACCCATGCCGGACTGGTCGAAGGTGATAAGCCAGACGAAATAAGTACGTACCTTGGTCGAAAGAGTGACGATCTTTCACCGTAAAATACAACCGTCAAGAAATGCGGACATGGGTTCTACTGGGGTAAAATTTTCCGGAGGTCAAATAGTCCCCCATTCGGTTCTCCGGGCGGGGACTACTTCAGGGAACCCATGCATTAGCTCAGGATAGGGATGTATGGAGAGCTTATGTCCGCGCGGCCATGAACCTACGGGTTCGATAGTGCCAGTGAGTAAGTAAGTAAGAATACTTCAACTACGAACTTAAGCTGCCCCAGTCTCTTCAGTAATTAAATACAGTAAAAGCTCCTTATTCGCGGGGGATATGTTCCGTAAATATGCCGCGAATACAGAAACCGCGAATGTGGAATTGGTTATTTGTATGGGCATTAGGGTTATAACTTTTTGGACTTTTGTGAAATAAAATTTTTCCTGTGCAATGAATGGATGAACTTTTACTTACAACCATTCAAAAAGGCCTTCATTTTACTGAACTTCAAGAAAAGGTCATCCCCAAATATATGTATTATGGCCTCACTATGATGCTTAACAAGCGGCTCGCTTTGTTTCCCCGCAGCTGTTATATGCTATTAAAATACAAAGATCTCGACTGCCGCTACTACGACGATGTTGCCACATTGATATTTTTTCCTCAGTTTCAATTAAAACTCGGAACGATGTGGAACATTCGATCCAGTTATAAAATTGTATACCGTGATTAATGGTTTATCAGTGATTTATTGTGATATGTAGCTGGAATAATAATACAATATCTACATATATTAGTTTAATATATAAGTGATTTCAACATGTGGCGGCCATGGCAAAATATTTCAGACCGAACAGTTAATAATAATACTAATAAATATAATAATAATAGTAATAATAATAATAATAATAATATTTTCGGCATAATTTTGTGTGGATATTAAATTTATGTAGACTACAAGCTATATAATGTTGGAATTAAATTATTTAATAAATGAATACGTATTTAATTTCAATTTTAAAACTTAAACAATACCAGATAATAACATAACAATTAAATAATAACATTAATAATCAATGTTTCCTGTCTGTGTAAAATACACGCCTATAGAGCTATGAGAAACGTGACAACACCGCATGTCAAGCATGATCTTTTTCTTGAAGCTCAGTGAAATGAAGGCCTTTTTCAATGGTTGTAAGCAAAAGTTCACCCATCCATTGCACAGGAAGTACTTTATTTCAACAAACAGCCCAAAAAGTTATTACCCTCTAGGATTATAGCTTTTAGGACTTTTGTTAAATATAATATTTCTTGTGCAATGAATGGATATAAAATATTTCCTGTGCAATGAGTGGGTGAACTTTTTTTGAAAAAGGCCTTAATTTCACTGAGCTTCAAGAAAAGGTCGCCCCCAAATATATTTATATATCAATATTTAATATTAATTTGGGGGTGAACGTTTCTTAAAGATCGGTGAAATTAAGGCCTTTTTCAATTGTTTTAAGCAAACGTTCACCCATCCACTGCACAGGAAATATTTTATTTCACAAAAGTCCAAAAAGTTATAACCTTAATGGGTATATAGCGGATACGTTCCAAAGTTCCGAAATAAAATAAACATTACTTACTTACTTACTTACTCACTGGCACTATCGAACCCGTAGGTTCATGGCCGCGCGGACATAAGCTCTCCATACATCCCTATCCTGAGCCAATACTTTCCAATCATTCCCTGTATATTCTACTTCCCTCAAATCATAGTTAATGTTGTTCTCCCACCTCATTCTTGGTCTACCAACTGGGCGTTTTCCTTCTGGCTTTCCTACAAGAAGTTTCCATGCACGTATTTCATTCCCAATACGTGCAACATGTCCTGCCCATCGCAGTCTATGAGACTTAATTGTTCTTATTATATCTGGCTTCCTATAAAGACCAAGTAGTTCATTGTTATGTAGTCTTCTCCATTCACCTGTCTGTTCATCTCTCTTTGGTCCAAAAATTTTCCTAAGAACTTTATTCTCAAATACTCGTAATCTCCTTTCCTCCCTTAACGTAAGAGTCCATGTTTCGCACCCATATAATATAACTGGTAGAATAATAGTTTTATATATTTTCAGCTTAACGTTTTTTGAAAGGAGTTAAAATCAATAAAATCAATCAATGAGAAATTTTGAACAATTTTTATTAATTATTACTGTCAGACTTAGGCATGGGCTTAAAGATCTTAGTAATGTTTTCCTGATTTGCCGCTTTTATAAGGTCTTTCAATTCAGATTGATATTTAGTTGTGAATTCAGCGAGATAATTCCTTATTTTGTCTTCGGATTTCTTGTTGAATCGTACAATTGATTCATTAACATTGAAACAGCGTGATATAGATGCAAACGACTCGCCAACAGGTAAACGGTCAAACATTTATATTTTTACTTTAAGCGGTAACACTTTTTTTTTTCCGTTTCGGAACTAATTTTATTTCCTTTTACTCTACATCATAAATTGGCAAGAAATCATAAAAGACACGTGTTATTCAATCAAAATTATTATAACAAGTTGAAACAATAAAACACCGAACGTGGTGAGGCAGCATTTATCAACGGACAAAGCGACATGTGAATTGCGGCGGCGGTGGCTTTTAACGACGAACTTCAGGTTACTGGCAATAAGGCTTGTTTCACTTTGATATTAATTTGTCCATTTGATTTGCATCGCACCTTATGAAAGCTGCCTTGGCACGAGCCTGCAGTAAAAAAAAGTTGCCGATTACTAATAAAGGATACCAATCCTTCTAATGTACCGACAGGATCAGCGAATAAATAATTTTTTAGCCGCGAATACAGGTACTGGGTCGCAATTTTTTAACCCGCGAATAAGGAAACCGCGAATAAGGAGCTTTTACTGTATTTACTTAACAAGTGTGATTAAAATTGTTTCTTGGTTTATTTTCGTCGTCTTCTTCTTCTTCTTCACGGTTTAGTCTTATTTACTAGCCTGTTCCGGCTCCAAATTGCAGCTCTTTCCATCTTTTCCTTGGTCTTCCTAAGCTTCTTCTTCCTCGTGGTGAATAGTTGTATGCTGTTTTTGGTATTCTATTCTCAGTCATCCTTGCCAAGTGTTCTTTCCAGTTTGTTCTGTATTTCTCTATTGTTGAGTTTAATTCCTCTATTTTTAGTTGTCTTATTTCTGTGTTATGTTTTTTGACTGTTTTTTGATATCCTGCTGTTTATTTTCGTAAAATTATAAATATAAATAAATATCCTCAACTCGTGTCCAACTCAGGGTCGGATCGAGGAATGAGATGAGATGAAGGTTTGTGAACTACAATGGTGCCGGTTGACCATCCCTGACGGAACCGTCACTGGGGCGGATGAACGAAATAAAACTAAATGGATGAGATGAGTATGGAGAAATGGTGGAATGAAATTTGTGGCAGGGGAAAACGGGAGAAAACCCGAGAAAAACCTGCCCAAGCTCCGTTTCGTCCATCGCGAAACCCACATGGAATGACCGAGACTGGATCTCGGGACCCCAGCGGTGAGAGGCGAGAGTCTAACCGCTTGCTCCACGTTCATATAATTATATGTTGTGATCCCTTAATTAAAAGAAGAAAAAACAACAAATTCCAAACCGGGGTCCAATTTACCCGAAATTCCTCTGTAATATGATTAATGATATTTTTTTAACATGAAACAAATTTCGACTGTAATTCCCTTAATTTCTTCAGGGTCCGGAGGTGAAAACTGTCAATTTAAATTTTAATGCATTTATTCATTTTTATTGTCCAATTTCCAGAATGTATCATGATATATTTAATATTGAAATATATGCCGTTATGTATGCAATATTTTCTCTCTACTGCATGTACATGATTTAGCTTGTCATATCTGTGTTAATTCATATTATGAGAACCTTTAAAACATAATGATGCATTAGCAAATCATATTTAAAGGTCACATTTATTCAATATACAGCCGCTGTCACCAGGCACTTCACGATAACAGTTCATATTACTATATGAAACATTTATTCTATCTCTGTGCATAACATATACTGACAAATTTTAAAAGCATTCATATCACATTAAATTTTCGGATATTAATATGCTAGGGCCAAGATGATGAAAAAATAAGTATCTGAACATCAATTATACAAATATAAAAGAAGTAAAATCATATAAATATATTGGTTCAATTGTAAATGGAAATATATATATTTTTTTTATTGTATTGTAAGCCTATATTTTCCCTGTACAGAGATTTGGGCGCTCTCCCCCTACAGGGAAGAATTTGAACCATACTAATTTAGTTACACTTGTTTTCATATAGATGTCATTTTGAGTGGTACGTGGTCAGCGTTCCGCCTCATACTGACATCTAGGAAACCAAGGTAGTACTAGGACGGGAAAATTCGGTAAATTTTGCTTAGATGCCTTTTCATTCAGGCTTAAGGATTTTTTTACTAGCCTGAAAATCTTCAGACTCGGGACCCACGGCTTAAAGTCCCTCCCGGAGGAATTGCTCCTTGGATTTTTCCGTCCTAAAAAAATAATCGACCCCGGCCGGGTTTGAACCCGCGACCCTCGGGACCAGAGGCAAGGAGCATAACCACCAGTCCACCGCGGCCGACTTAAATATATATATATATATATATATATATATATAGAGAGAGAGAGAGAGAGAGAGAGAGAGGGGGAGAGGGGGGGGGGGAGAGAGAGAGAGAGGAAGAAATTAGTGAAAGAATTTCTTTGGACAATAAAGCTTACTATGCAAATAGGTCCACCGCTGTGGTCTCGAGAGCGTGCTGCCTTGTCACGCAGTGGGCCCGAGTTCGATCACCAGTCGGGGCAGTTTTTCTGGGTGAGGTTTTTATCGGGGTTTTTCCTCATCTGTAAGACAAATGTCAGGAAAACATTAAGGCCCAAACGGTCCCCGACATCATATTGACATCATCATCATCCTTATCATCATCACCATCATCATCATCATCATCATCCTTCACCGGTGTGGAAAGCAACGGGAAGCTACCACACCTACAATTCCCTAGTAAAACTGCAATGCATAGCACGAAAATTATATGATTGCAGTGAAAGACCTGCTCTCGGGCAGAATTACTTTGGATGGATGCAAATAGGATACTATTCAAAAGTAAACTTGTCTCCAGATTAACTAAAGTTAAACTGTATAATACAGTAATAAGACCGATTGTAACTTATGGCTGTGGGTACTGAAGGAGTCTGATAAACAAAAACTATTAATCTTTGAAAGAAGATCTTACGGAGAATTTTTGGATCAATTAGAGAAAGCTATGGCACATGGCGTATACAAATGAAATCTGAATTAAATAATATAATACGAAATAAAAATGCAATAAACCACATTAAAGCTCAAAGACTGCACTGGTTTGGACATATAATGCAGGAAGACAAGCTTGTAAGAAGAATATACAAATGGAAACCAATGTGCACCAGAACAGCTGGACGCCCAAAAAACAGATGGCAGGATGATGTTATAAAATATATATTACAAATGAAAATTGGAAATTGGCCAGTCTGTGTTCAGAATAGATCCAGTTGGAGAAAAATTGTTGACGAGGCCAAAACTTCAATGAGATTGCAGTCGTCTGCTAAAGAAGAAGAAGAAAGACCATGATGACTCTACCTGGAATTATTTTGTTTTTATTTCACCTATTTTTGTAAACGAAACTTGTCCCTTTGACTAGTCTTGGCACTTTGTATTCAAAGGTATTCCCGATTAGATGTTGTATAACCTATGTAAGTCTTGATTACCATGCTTGCTATAGGTCCAATGTTCGCTGGTGTAAGCCCGAACAGGGAAGATGGATTTTTTCAGGGCGGTAGAAATTGAATATAGGTTCCTTCAGAAGGGAATTGGGTCCCTGTCATTAAAAAATAATAGGTTCGTTCAGAAGGGAATTAAAGCCTTGGGTCCCTGTCATTAAAAAATAATAAAACGCCTATTTTAGAAAAATGCTTGTTTCTTTAGGCATTTTGAAAACAAATTTGTAACTTTTTTATATTCGAAACCATGTATGTACCGAACACTATTCTTGTATTGTGCTAACAGAACATCTTCGTGGCCTTGTGGCCAGTTTTCCTGACTACCTAATATGAGGCTCCAGTTCAGTTTTCACAATGTTGGATATGGCGCATTTAACTAAAGGAAATTGACCGCATTCTATCAGGATATAGGTGATTCTCATTGTGCGTATGCTCTTAAATTATAGAGAATTAAAGAAAGTCAGATGTTAAAAAAAAACGAAGAAAAAAGAAGCTGAACCAGATAAACGTGTATAGTCAGCAAACTGAATATAAGTAATAATAAATATCATTTTTTTAAAACTAAAACAACACGCTTTATTAGGAAACCGAACTAAAAAATGAAAAATAATTTAAATTTCCAACACGCTTGGGATAAAATTAAAGTGGTCAACAAAAATATCATCTCCAACACATATAGAATAAAAGTATAGTTATCTACAAAAAAAATAATTTTACCACCAAAAGCGTGGGGTGCTTTTTATGGTTTTTTTTTTACATTTTCTTCTTTAGTTTTACCAATATTTGTCCATTATCAAATATATTAATTGATATAGTGTACCACACGCTTTCGATGGTAAAATTATTATTTTTTCTGTAGATAACTCTAGTTTCATTCACCTGTCTGTTCATCCCTCTTTGGTCCAAAAATGTTCCTAAGAACTTTATTCTTAAATACTCGTAATCTCCTTTCCTCCCTTAAAGTAAGAGTCCATGTTTCGCTTCCATATAATATAACTGGGAGAATAATAGTTTTATATATTTTCAGTTTAACGTTTTTTTTAAAGGAGTTGGGAAGTCAAGAGTTTCTGTAATGCATAATAGCACGCATTTCCAGAATTGAACCTATGTTTAATTACCTCGTGCAGAATTCCTGTTTGTGATTATTGTTCCTAGGTATTTGAATTCAGCCACTTCCTCAAAATTTCCTCATTTGTCATTAGCTGTCCATTTCAATTATATAATGTATTTCTATGTGTGACTATATATTTAGTTTTATTGATATTTACTTCCAGTCCCAATGTCTTATGTTACTCAGTATTGTATGTGTGTTGGCCATTAGTATCTCCTCGCTATCGCCCAATAGTACTACATCACGTGTAACATCGGAAATTTATCACATCATTTTAACAATAAATTAATATTTACCGCGAATCCCTCAGTAGCTTTTAACTGTTTAGGGTAAGTTACGGTAATGTAAGGTTATTAAAACATTTGCTTAGAATTAAATTTTATGCATGTCTAATGTCTGTAGCCTATATTTAAAAGTCAGTGCTTCACCCAATTCAGTTTGTTCTGGAAGGGGTTTCGCGAGTCGAAAAAGTTTGGGAACCGCTGTTGTAAATATAAATCTGTTAATCGCTCTAGTTTCCAGGCAGCGGATCCGGGACAAGTTTCCTGGATGATGGTGTTTATTTCGGCGTTTGTCCTTGGTTTTTATTTCGCGGTTTGTCCTTACCTGTAAGAAAAAGTCAGGAGATTTTAAGAACCGTTTGGACCTTAACATTATCTGGCCATTATAATCATAATGTCTACCGCTGTGGTCACGAGGTAGCGTGCTGCCTTGTCACGCAGCGGGCCCGGTTTCTATTCCGATCGGAACAGACTCCTGGGTGACGTTTTTTTTTCGAGGTTTTTCCTCACCTGTAAGACAAATGTCAGGAGGCTTAGAGCCGAACGGTCACCGAAAATTATCTGGCCATCATCATCATCCTTCACATTATCATCATCATCCTTCACCGGTGTGGAAAGCAACGGGAAGCTACCACACCTATAATTCCCTAGTAAAGCTACAAAGCATTGCATGAAAATGTTATGATTGTAGTGAAAGACCTGTCCTCGAGCAGAATTACTATAAATGGATGGACTATTTAACTCATGCCCCAAATGGGAGGCAATGACCAATCACATTCCAATGATTTTTTATTTACAACCAATCACAGTCGCGTTTCGCCTAGAAATTTACCAACTAAAGTTTATCATAATAAAGAAAACACCTCCATTTTAATATTTTCAATAGGTCATAGCATTATTTTGCAGTGACTGGCTCTATAAGGAATACGGCTACCAGATTGTATATATAGCGCATGAATGTCAACACATAACGCGTGCGGGAGTTAATATAAAAACATTTGTAGCAATTGATTGTACCACAAAAAAAAAAAAAAAACCAGTGTTTGCACTTTCTTAAATGTATTTTTTCCCACTTGGGTGCATTCTTACAATATTGCGATCTTATTTGGCAATAAATAATATGATCAAGCAGCAGTGAATGGACATAACCTCACATTTCTGATTTGTTTTCAAACATCGCCGTTTACATTAAATATATAAATATTTTAAAATAACTATATTTAAAATAATGATTTGTGAGTAAACAGCTTAATTTTATTCGTTAAATAGTCCTAACAAATGTCACTCTTGAATTCCAAATGCTCTAGATAAATTAGAAATCACTCGTGGCATTACTTATGATAATCATAATCGTGTTTGCCATGTTTATTATGAGTGTGAGCACTATTTTACTCTGCTAGTATATATAAAATCTCTTGTCAGGAGTGTTTTGGACAGTTGAGAGAGCCGCGCAAACAACATGAAATTGAAACAAAACATAAATAGCTTTTGGATGTATGTGAGAACTTAGTGTTGTTGCACATATTGGCAGATGGTATCGTTACTATAAAAGTATTGGAAAAGATATTTCCGCAACTGACGTGATCCATCATGAAGTGTTGACAACAGATCGACAAGATAACCCCAAATGGTGTTAGCTCATCCTGTCAAATTTTCTTCTTGACAGCCCAAACTTGCAGCAGCTTCCCTAACTGTCAATATTATCAAAACATTAACCTAATTACCATAGTGCGGCCGTTCTTTAAACTGCGCATCCGCTACTTCAACTTTTAATAGCTTTACCTCCCCCCACATAAATATACACCGTGAACAAAGTTTCCCTCATCATCAAGGCTTTTATTTTTACCAGTAGTTGAAGCTTATTACAGCATAACTCGCAACTTATGTGCTTCAGAGTGACGTCATATGCTCACGTCACAGGTAGATCAAGCCTCTAACCGGGCTACATTAACCCATTCGCCTCAAAAGACAAGGTAGACTCGCCGGCTTTTAAATGACCTTCAACTCAGAAGACGAGGTACACTTGTTTAACTCTGCTGTCAAATATTTTGCAATATTTTGCACATCCCTTCGCAGGGTAACTTTTTGATAACATTTGTGATTAGTACAGGAATATGTTTTGGCCTTCACCATTATTGTGATCGCAAGTACCGTTATATTTTGCTTGTTTTTAATAAAAAATATAATTTACGGTAACTTATATCCGTTTTCTGGGGAAATGCATTCAGCATTTAAACCTGAATAGATTGGGTTAAACGACATTTAATACAGAATTTTCGACTCTTACGCCGTAGCGTAGTGTGTTAAGGCACTGCGCTATAAGCCGGAAGGTCGAGGGTTCAAGTCCCGGCAGGGTCAGGATTTTTAAACTGACCCAAACGTTCTGGTGGCACTATGGCCCTGGGGTCGACTCAGCCTCTAACGGAAATGAGTACCAGACACTTGTTCTGGGGTAAAGGCGGCCGTCACGCAGGGCAGAAATCCCGGCTGACATCAAGTGCCGATTGTCCAGAAAAAGTGGGAGCCTTAACCTTCCACTACCCCAAGGGCCTCCTCCTGAGGCCTGTAGTGGGATCACCTTACTTTACTTTACTTTATTTTACTTTACTTTATTTTACTTTACTTTAAGGGAGGAAAAGAGAATAAAGTTCTTAGGAAAATTTTTGGACCAAAGAGAGATGAGCAGACAGGTGAATGAAGAAGACTACATAATAATGAACTACGTTGTCTTTATAGGAAGCCAAATATAATAACAGTTAAGTCACGTAGACTGCGATGAACAGGACATGTGGCACGAATGGGGAATGAAAGACGTGCATGGAAGCTTCTTGTAGGAAAACCGGAGGGAAAACGGCTAGTTGGTACACCAAGAATGAGGTGCGAGAATAATATTAACTATGATTTGAGGGAAGTATATTGCACGGTCGTCGACCCTTCTGGTCCCTGAATGCGGAAGAGTACGTTGCAGTATTTGGATCTTTACTGGCCTAGAGAATCTACTAATATATTTAGCTATCCTAATAGTAGCGTCCAGATTATAAATATAAGTGCTATCTATTTTCCTTTGCCCGGGCCCATCAGAGACAAAGATTGAATCATCTTTCCTGTGTAGATTTAATAACATATATTAATTATTAACAAGAATTCTTAAACACGCTGTAGTAATGTATATGACTCGTATTTAACTCAGTATAATATTTACAATCATGAAAGCCAGAAGGAAGAGGGGAGCTAATATAACCTCGAGAATGCTTGTATATAGGAAAAATATAAGGCAGGAATAGCATAGCTAACAAGCACAGTAATTAAACATTCTTGTTTTCTAAAATAGGATTTAATATTCCAATTATTTGTCTGATGTTGAAATATGAAAAGATTCTTAAACAAAAATAACTCTTGACCATTACAAAACTTTAAAGAAAACATGAATACATAAATTTTATAAATATAAATCAATTAACCTGGGCATTACTTGAACCCAGTTTTGTGGACAATACAAAAAAATAAGAAAAATAACAATATTTACTCACACAAGCACTCATACATACCTTTTAGTCCAGCCGAGGGTTAGGGTCCATACCCCGGATACCCTACCCTGGCTTACCGGACCAAAAACCCAAAACAACACAGCTCTCCTCGAGCTGACTGACGTCAATCAGGCGATGAACCAAGGAATCGATGATGAATGACCTTGTTTACAACTTACTTCACATATTTGAGTGTTCCGAGGAAGAGAGGAAGTTGCGCACTTACAGACAGCGCAGAGGGAAAGGGTAGGAAGGTGAGTGGGAGTAAACACAAAGAGGAAGGAAATTGACATAGTTCATACATCTCACTGAACAGGGAGAATTTGTACATAGATGTAACATACCGAAATTGTACTTTCGGTACAATATTATACAGGAATGATTGGAAAATATTAGTTCAGGATAGGGATGTATGGAGAACTTATATCCGCGCGGCCATGAACCTTCGAGTTCGATAGTGCCAGTCAGTTAGTTAGTTATGTTCTCCTAGTTGAATAGTGATGCTCTAAGGTAGCGAGTTAAAGCAAGGACATTTTTATGATTATGAAGGCTGCCGCCCCCCCTACCAGGCACTCAGTGTCAGGACGACGATGAAATAAAACTAGAACAGTTCAATTTGATTATCTTAGAAGAAGCCTTCAGAAAACAAGACGTGATAAAATAAGAAATGAATTCCTTTGGAGAGAAATGAATGTCACCACATTTGTTGTTAAGAGGATTGAAAATCCGATTGAGGGTATTTCCACTTTTCAGCGGTTGCCCTTTTACCAACCGGCTGCAGGCCCTTCACATCCACATGTGTCAATCACAGAGGTAGATGATCAACAGCCAGTGTAGGGGTGACATGTGGTTAGCATGTCGAGTCCCCCAGCCGTTATAGCTGGTTCCTCAACCTGGAGCCGCTACTTATTGTAGCTACCCAATTGCCTCACGATGCTGGGTGGGCACCGGTCCCATACTGGCCGAAATACCATGAGAAAATTTCTTCCCCCATGGAGACTCGAACCAGCGCAAGTCCCGTAGCTCTGCGCCAAGGCTTCCTATCTTAACCGCTCGGCTAGGATTGAAAATCAAACTCTTAAATGGTTTGGCCATGTACAGAGAATGGAAGATGAAAGATGACCAAAAACATATATACCAATGGTCACCCCCTGGAAGAAATGAAGGGGGCAGACCAAGATGGAAATGGAAAACTTATTTCAGAACTATAATGGAGGATAGGAATTTGGTAGAAGGAGATTGGAATGATAGAAATAAATGGAAACTGAAGACGGCAAACCTATAAGTAGGGAAAAAGCCGAAGAAGAAGAGAAGTGACTTAAATATTCTCTTCCAACATACAGTTAATATTATTATGGTCTTTGATTTTAATTTAAGTAATGTTTTTTTTTTTTCTGTCATATTCAATTAACCATAGGAGAGATATTTTTCGTCCAGTGTAAGCCTACTCTGTTTTCGAAACTCATTATTGTAAATTGTTTTAAAATGCATTCCATCAACTTTGACCTATCATGTAGAATATCCCTTTGTGTGAATAATGGGATTATGATATTATATTTAATTCAGAATAGAAATTGATTAACAGAATGGAATTGGATATGTATGAAGCTTTATTCATATTCAACTCGTATCCATTTATATGCAATTGAAATTACGAGTGCGATTGAAGCTATCAATATTAAAAAATGTGTTCAGATAAACATGTGTAAAGAATTTTAAGAATATTTGATAGGAATTCTGTATTAGCTGTTAAATCTCAAAGTCTATGTGTACTGGAAAATCTTCATTCAAATCACCTATTTTTACACACTTTATATTAGCTTGACCTGTATCTGTCTATCTATGTAACGGACTTGTATCTATGTAACGGAATCTTTGAACACACTTTTCACCCACTTAAAATCATTGGATCGACTTGAAACTTTGTATACTTGTAAAGGACCCATGACAATACAATAATTTCATAAATTGTTTCTAAACTCCTGGCCAGAATCATCAGAAAATCAAATACATAAATAAAAACCGGTATAATAGGTTGCGGACTTATCGACTTTTTAGTCAATCGTTGTAAGAGCTTAGTTGGTAGAGCGGTGGACTGTAGTGGTATATAATTTCAGTAATCCATAGGTCGCTGGTTCAAATCCGGTAAGGAGGATTTTTTTTAGAAGAGTATTAAGCAATTAAATTTTCGTGGGAGTCCGGTTTATGACAATCAATTAAACTAAAAATTTAAAAAAATAAATAATAGTTTGAAAAACTAAAACAACACGCTTTATTAGAAAAAACCAATCTAAAAAGAAAAATAAATAATAGTTTTAGAAAACTAAAACAACACGATTTTTTAGAAAACCGAAATAAAAAATGAAAAATAATTTTAATTTCCAACACGCTTGGGATAAAATTAAAGTGGTCAACAAAAAGATCATCTCCAACACATATAGAATAAAAATAGAGTTATCTACAAAAAATAAGTTACCAACAAAAGCGTGTGGTGCTCTTTATCAATTAATATATTTGATAATAAACAGATATTGGTAAACGTAAAGTCTCTAAGAAGAAAACGTAAAAACCATAAAAAGCACACCACGCTTTTGATGGTAAAATTATTTTTTTGTAGATAACTCTAGTTTTATTCTAGATGTTTGGGAGATGATTTTTTTGTTGACCGCTTTAATTTTATCCCAAGCGTGTTGGAAATTAAAATTATGCTTCATTTTTTAGTTCGGTTTTCTAATAAAGCTTGTTGTTTTTGTTCTTTTAAAACTATTATTTATTTAATTAGGTCTACTTTTCACTTTTATAGACTCTTATTAGTTATGCAGTTCGTCCAGTACTTTTTACGCATATATAAAATAAATTTGTATAACCCAATCATTAAATAATTCATTAAAATTATTAGTTTTGATAATGATGTAAATAACGATACAAACTATTTTTAATGAATTGGAATTCATTTTATACACGGAGAAAAGAAAATCCTGCCCATAAGCACATTACCATCATGAGATTCTATATATTTTATACAGCCGGCTTAGAAATCTCCCGGATATAAGATCGGAACACATAACCTAACATTTGGTAAATATAAAACATTATAATTATTTTTAGCTTCTGATGTTGTACAGGCTGTTCCAAAAATGATGGACGGGGTTTCAAATATACTTAATTTCCCTTACAGGATATATATATATATATAAACAAAACTTACATCGGATCAAAGAGAAAATCTTCGAATTTTCATAACATACTATATGACTGTCATGGTATCTTTACCTTGTGCTGGAGTGGCTTGCGTGCTTAAATAATCCCGAGAGCTATGCCGGCGATAGCATTGCTGCCGATAGGGTTACCCATGCCGGACTGGTCGAAGGTGATAAGCCAGACGAAAAAAGTTCCTTGGTCGAAAGAGTGACGATCTTTCACCGTAAAAATACAACCGTCAAGAAATGCGGACATGGGTTCAACTGGAGTAAAAGTTTCCGGAGGTCAAATAGTCCCCCATTCGGTTCTCCGGACGGGGACTATTTCAGGGAAAAGCATGCCAAAGACTCAAACTATATAAATGTTCGATTTGAGCAACTTTCGTCACAAGACACACATCTAGCTGATAGTCGAGTTCCTTCCAAACCTTGGTCAGCATATTTGGAGTAATGGATTCAACAGCAGCAACAATCCTTCTTCTCAAGTCTGGAAGGTCGACCGGACATGGTTGTCCGTACACATGGTACTTCACATGCCCCCAGGAAGAAATCACAAGGTGTCAGATCGGGAGACCGTGGAGGGTACGGGAATGAATCATATCATCCGGACCGTGGCGTCATTTGGCGTTTGTGGACACCCTGGACTTTTCATTTTACAGATACATCTAGTTGTTTCTAACTGTTTATACCATCGATGGGTAATTTTATCTGTCGGAGGATCAATTCCAAATTGCCGTCGGAAAGCTCGCTGCATTGCAACAATGGAACCAGACCTCGCAAATTGCAACACACAGAATGATTTCTGTACAGGAATCGCCATTTTCACAAACGTAACGCTGACGACGTAGTGATAATAAGAAACAAATGACTGCATACAGGATATGAAACTTTCACAGTTTTTCTTTCATTATAGCAAATAATCACGCATCCAATTTCGTTTGTAAAGCTATACCAACTACTGAAAACCCCGTCCATCAGTTTGAAACACGGTGTATTATTTGCTAAATAGTCACTCCAAATCTAACGCGTGGTTGAGTTTTTCAATAGATAAAATCACTCGTGACTTTGTTGCTCGTGATTTTTTCAGATAAACACAACCTCTTGTTAGATAACTGTTGATAATTATTCTAGACAATGATAGATTTAGAGAAAGCTTATGACTCAATTCCGAGGAACAAATTATGGGAAGTATTGGAGAAATACAATATTGACAGAAACCTAATAGAAATTATTAAACAAACCTATAAAGATAACTCCGCTTATGTTAAAATGGGAAATATAATGTCTAATCCTATAAACACCTCAAAGGGATTGAAACAAGGGTGCAGTCTATCACCAATTTTATTTAATATTTATGTAGAATTTATATTAACGAAATGGAAACAAAGCTGCAAAGGTATGGGGATCCCAATAGGCAATAGATTTTTGCTGACATTACAATTTGCCGATGATCAACTGGTTTTAGCGCAAGACAATTTTGATATGGAATTCATGATAAAAAGGTTGAAAAGCACATATGAATCATGGGGTCTCACAGTAAATTTACAAAAAACAGAATATCTGGCAATAAATAGCAATGAAAGAGAAAACTTAGTATTGGAAGATGGAATCCAAATAAAGCAAGTGAAACAAACTAAATATTTGGGAATGATTATGGATAACATCGAAGGTATAGGCAAAAGAGAACATAAAACATAGAATTGAATTGAGTAGCAAATAATATCATCATTAAATTCCATATGGTGGGATAAGCATATTTGGAAAGACACAAAAAATATATTGGTAAAACATTGGTGGAATCTGTTGCAATGTACGGAAGTGAGGTATGGACAATCAATAAGTACTACAAGAATAGACTAATAGCTCTAGAAATGGATTATTTACGAAGAAGTGCCAGAAAGTCTAAATTAGAACGTGTCACAAATAAGGAAATTAGAAACAAAATGGAAGCAGAAGAAAGCATAATTGAAAGAATTGAGGAAAAGGAATTAAAGTGGTTAGGACATGTTTTAAGAATGAAAGATGAGCGATGGCCGAAGCAACTATATGAATGGTATCCTAACAGAAAGAAGAAAAGAGGAAGACCAAAGTTAACATGGAAGGAAAACATGAAGACAGTAATGCAAGCTAGAGGGCTAATCATCGAAGATGCCCAAGACCGTAGGCTTTGGAGGTTTGGCACGGGAAGACGGCAGCAGCTGTAAAAACCCGAAGGTAGATAGATAGATAATTATTCTATTTGAATTGTTTAACTAAATAAAAGTTGACACTTCACCACGAAGTGAAATGTTTTCGAAGTAACACAAGTTATATATTACAGTTTGAATCTCCAATTTAATTTGATTTATAGACCCTATATGGAACGTGAGATCTAACATACGCCGATTAAACTTGTAACTGTAGGACCTATACCATACGTTAAAATCTATTTTTGTTAGATAAAATCTCCCGTCGAATGATTTTCCTTCATTCACTAACTCATTTCTGTAACAGTAGATTGATCCCACACGTGACCGTTCCCACGTTACCTTCATTCTCTTCTCTCTACCGACAGATATATTTATCAGTTTCTCCAAAAAAACTGCTCTCATCAAGGTGGATAATAAACCAGATTCTCTAAAGGAAATATTCACATAAGACAGGCTAGGCATGTTCATTGCCATTGAAACTAGCTAGATCGGGCTAGTTAAATTTTATATACATTTTTGTACGGCAAAAATGTAGAAATATATTGTTTAATGATTGGAGAGCGTGGAAATATTACTGGTTTTTGCGATTTATGAAGGAGAGTTGCTCGCTTATTTTGCAATTAAGGTTGGTAAAATGCGTGCTATTATGCATTACAAAGACTCTTGAAGTCCCAACTCTTTTAAAAAAACATTTAACTCAAAATATATAAAACTATTATTCTACCAGTTATATTGTATAGATGTGAAACATGGACTCTTACTTTAAGGGAGGAAAGGAGATTACGAGTATTTGAGAATAAAGTTCTTAATAACATTTTTGGACCAAAGAGAAATGAACAGACAGGTGAGTGGAAAAATCTACTTAACAGTGAACTACGTTGTCTTTGTAGGAAGCCAGATGTAATAAGGATAGTTAAGTCTCGTAGACTGGCTTGGGCAGCACATGTGGCACGAATGCGGAATGAAATACGTGGATGGAAGCTTCTTGTAGGAAAACCAGAGGGAAAACGCCCGGTTGGTAGACCAAGAATAAAGTGGGACAATAACATTAACTACGATTTAAGGGAAGTAGATTATACAGGGAATGATTGGAAAATATTAGCTCAAGGTAGGGATGTATGGAGAGCTACTGTCCGCGCGGTCATGAACCTACGGGTTCGATAGTGCCAATTAGTTAGTTAGTTAAAATGATATTAGTAGTATTATTATTAATATTATTCCAATTATTCATTTCATCGTTAGGATTATATTATTTGAACATAACTCTTCATAAAATAAATTCTCATTAAAATAGTTTTTTTCACATCAATAACACAGCAATAAAAAATAAACTTTTTTTGTCTCAAAAAGAAAAATATGTGATTCTGATAGTATTTTTTCTCCTGAATTCAAATATGGTATCGGTTTTTCTCCATCACGCAAGGTTTCCGAGAGACATGAATTTATAATTTCAAACACTTTAATATTTTCTACATTCGTAACTACACAATATTCGAACATTCGAATGTAAGAAATGACGATTTTCTGCTATATTTCGCTTGTGGAGCATCCCTCTTGATGGTCCAACAATAATCGGCCAGCATATTAGGATTCCATTTGGCTTGATATCTCTTTTCCATAGCTGAAATATCCTGATGAAAGTGTTCCCCATGCTCATCGCTCAATGGACAAATGGGCGAAAAAACGTTTATTAAAAAATAATTATTTAAATCCATTAATTGAAATTGAAATAAAAAAAGTGTGGGCGATGGAGAAATTCCGAATACATATTTGAAAACACGATAAAAAAAACTGCATCAAGTACAACTATTGGTACTCATGAGACAAAAATCATGTTGAACAGTGTTAAGGGCCCAATATACAGTTCTAATCCACACAATAACCATCCCTCTTCATCTCCTCTTCATGGATAAGGCTAACTACCTGTTCCGTCATCACATTATCTCCTTCCATTTCCCTCCCCACGTCTCTCTTTCCTTCAGGATCATATTGGTAAGCTATTTTTGGCAGTTTGGTATCTTCCATCCTTCCAACATGTTCAAACCATTTTCTTCTGTAGGCCTATCCATTCTTGAGTTGATAGCTTCCACTGATAGCTAATTATTTTCGTATTTCTTCTTTTCTAATTCTGTCTCCTCTTGTACATCCCTTTGTTTTCCTCAAAAATCTCATTTCACAACTTTATATTCTACTAATTTTTATAATATAAAAATAGAATACCTGAGATCTCAGTCTTCCTCAACTTTGAATGTGGGGTGCGGAGTATTTTCGAAGCACATGCTTTTTCTTCAGCTTGTAAATCGTCATGAATTTTAAAAGCATCGTTTCTACTAATTGTCCTATGTGTAGTTACCCAGCTTTCATAACCATATAGTATCTGTCCAACGTAAGAAGCACACTTTGACATTTAACTTCCGAATGTATTACTCCGCGGAGCACGTATAAGAGTGCAGGCGAACTCTGTCAGCTGTTTCTTACAAGCCAATAAATGTATGCACTATATCGTTCACTACAGTGCCAGGATTATGCTCCATAAACTTACAAAATACATTTAACACCGTTTTTCGCCACTCTTTAACAATTTTCCATTGTGCTTCTAATAATTTTGATCACAGTTTTTATCACCGATTTAAGTTAATATAAACTACCCGACAGCCGCCATATTTGTAACTGACATTCAAGTTCCTCTCAAGAATCGTTCAGTCTCAAACAAATGCGACCTTCGAAGAAACATGTAGGTATATACTGTATTCTGATCAACTATAGTTAACATAAATAGCTTTAAATACGTAATTAAAATAATCGAGTACATGATCAATGATCAACTGGTTTTAGCGCAAGACAATTTTGATATGGAATTCATGATAAAAAGGTTGAAAAGCACATATGAATCATGGGGTCTCACAGTAAATTTACAAAAAACAGAATATCTGGCAATAAATAGCAATGAAAGAGAAAACTTAGTATTGGAAGATGGAATCCAAATAAAGCAAGTGAAACAAACTAAATATTTGGGAATGATTATGGATAACATCGAAGGTATAGGCAAAGAGAGCATAAAACATAGAATTGAATTGAGTAGCAAAATAATATCATCATTAAATTCCATATGGTGGGATAAGCATATTTGGAAAGACACAAAAAAATATATTGGTAAAACATTGGTGGAATCTGTTGCAATGTACGGAAGTGAGGTATGGACAATCAATAAGTACTACAAGAATAGACTAATAGCTCTAGAAATGGATTATTTACGAAGAAGTGCCAGAAAGTCTAAATTAGAACGTGTCACAAATAAGGAAATTAGAAACAAAATAGAAGCAGAAGAAAGCATAATTGAAAGAATTGAGGAAAAGGAATTAAAGTGGTTAGGACATGTTTTAAGAATGGAAGATGAGCGATGGCCGAAGCAACTATATGAATGGCATCCCAACAGAAAGAAGAAAAGAGGAAGACCAAGGTTAACATGGAAGGAACACATGAAGACAGTAATGCAAGCTAGAGGGCTAAGCATCGAAGATGCCCAAGACCGTAGGCTTTGGAGGTTTGGCACGGGAAGACGGCAGCAGCTGTAAAAACCCGAAGATAGATAGAGAGATAGAGTACATGATCAATTTTTTCGCTTCCGCTGAACTGTGCTTTGGTCATGGACGAATCGCAGTAAGTGCAGTAGTCATGTGTTTCGTGGATTACCCGCCCATTTATTTTCCTCAAGTGTCTTTCTTACGCTGGACAGACAATATTAACGTAGAAACTGTTATATATTATAAAATTTCATGGAGATTACTATTATTTAGAAATGTAAAAAAGTAAGAGATACCGTTAAGTCATGGATTTATTTACCTCCCAAACTTAGTCATACATGTAAGGAGTATGTATGTTGTAAAACTAAAAGCACGTTTTATATGTTTCAAAGGAAAAGTGACTTTCCTAGATTTTTTTCCGTGTATCTTTCATATGACATATATTTCCTTTATGTTGTCATCGCCTAATTATTTATCACGCCGCTTCATCAGACTATCCGACACACATAATCTTGACACTCGATCCCATCAGCACATTGTCCTTTATATCCCGCCTCATCACACTGTATATTATTATCTTTTACGGTGTCACTTACCAAAACATGGAATTCCCTTCCGCCCTATGTCAGAGACTGTCAAACTATAACATCCTTCAAAAACAAACTAAAGAATTATTTAATAACAAACTAACTTATACGCCTCACTGATAGTATTCTTTTAGCAATATTAATATATTTAATTATTTATGTAAATAATATTAAGAATAACAAATATTTTTGTTTTGTTTTAAATACTGTATAATCGTAAAATTAGTTTTCTATATCTCATTATTTTCCTGTTTTTTATATACACTAGACAGGGACAATTTAATATGTCTTGCTTGTATACATTTTATTATTAGTTTTAGTCTTAATTTTAACTAATATTAACTGGTTGTATTATAGATCGTAATATGTATATTAGATATTATCTTTTGATCAAATGTTTACTTAGTGTTTAATATTAGAGTTAATTAAGATTGTTATATTCTTATGTAATATATGTTTGCCCTGGTGAGTGGAAGAGAAGGCCACATGGTCTTAACTCCACCAGGCTAAATAAATCTAAATCTAAATCTACTTTTAAGGTTTATCAATCCGGCTTTTCTTCTGCTGAAGTTTATGAGTAAGTTATTTTTTACTAGTAGAGGTTACCAGCCTCTAGCCAAACCCCTCTTCTTGGAGGGCAGGGAACTGGAATTTCGGAGTGTTCGTCTCCTAGAGAAGTTGCCTTCACTACGGCTTTGGGGACTTCTCTTCTCCCCACGTAACCCTGTGGACGGGGCCCTACCCAGGTACTACCCACTGGGCGAGTGGGACCTGGAGCTCACAAAAGGGCAGGGGCGCCTACTCCCTGGAGTGGACCTCTATCAAGGGTTCCACTCTGTTACCATTCCAAGGGAAAAATCAAATCAGATAGAAAATAGTAATAGGAAACAAAATCATAGAACAGGTGAACCATCTCAATTATCTAGGATGTGACATTTCATTTAATTATGATAATGATATAAATAATAAAATAGCAAAATTTCAGGGAATATGTGGTACGATAAAACGATCACTAAATAACAAAACAACAAGAGAGACCCAATTGAAATTTTATAAAATGTTGGCAGTACCGGTACTGCTCTATGGTCAGAAGCCTGGATACATAAAAAACAAGATCTAAGTAGGATAACGGCGGCAGAAATGAAATTTTTGAGATCTGTTAAAGGGTGCACTAAGGAAGACAGAATCAAGAACACAGAAATAAGACAGGAACTTGAAACATTTGCAATAACTGATAAAATAGATACATATAGACAAAAATGGAAGCAACACATAGACAGAATGAATGAAGATAGATATCCAAAACAAATAAGAAAATACAAACCTAAAGGCACCCGAGATGTGGGCAGACCTAGAAAGAGATGGGCTGAAGTCGGAACGGGTCAACAGACCTAATCCATGAATGCAGATGATGATGCTGATGATGATGATGATGATGATGATATACTTTTAAATTAATGCAAATTGAACATAAAATAAGCCGAATTGCAATTTTTATTAGGTTGGTAGAATTTGAAGTGAGAGGTTAAAACAAGTTAATGGAAAAAAAGTAAAATTCCACAGATATCAATGGTTGAATCTTCAACATATTTTGACATTAGAACGTTTTAGCTCGGATCTTCTGAACATCGATTAATACAATTTTCTTCATTCAGATCCACGTGGCGCATTTAGCGAAAATAACAACTTTAACTAATTATATCAGAGGGGAAGATAAGCAAACAGAAAATATATTTAAGGAAAATGTTAGCAGTTTAGTAAAGGGAGGAAAAGACTAACGTAGAAGAGAGAGGAAGATGGTGGATTACAAATCCGTTTCGCAAGTGGATAATCAAATTTTCCAAAACCCTCTTCCATGCCCATTTCATTTACAGAAAACCAAGTAAAAAATACCAAAGGCATTATGATATAAACTCTGGAAAAAATATATAAAACATTTACTATTCTAAATATTAAAATTTTCACTTGATTCCCTAGACAAGCATGACTATTTAGGTTGCCTCAGTTTAAGGTGGAACCTACATCGTTGAGGATAAATAAGGTAATTTTTAATGTAGTTATTTTCACATAGATTGAAACTTTATCTTTAAATTAGTGAAAGATTTTAATTTATATCTCTATCACTTTTTGAGTTAAGTTTAAAAATGTGCAATGCTGTCACTGGAATGAGCCCTTTAATTTTAGAAGGTACCTATATCTTCGGTATGTTTGTCGCTTGCTTTCCGGAACTTAAATTTTTCATTACGGTTTCCCTGATAACTCCCAAAGTTTTCAAGATATCGAGATGATATTTTGCGTGTAAATGTAGTTTACAGAGATGAAAATGTACTACAACCAGTAATGTACCTATTATATCCTATTAAAAATATTTTAATGCAAATTTTAACAAAACATGAGTATGCATCAATTTAAAATGAAAAAATAAAATATTTATACTATAGAATTAAACAATTGTAGTATATTTCGTATATGGATGCGAAACATGGACTCTTACTTTAAGGGAGGAAAGGAGATTACGAGTATTTGAGAATAAAGTTCTTAGGAAAATTTTTGGGTCCCGCGCCGTAGCCGAGCGGTTAAGGTACGAAGCCTTGGCGCAGAGCTACGGGACTTGCGCTGGTTCGAGTCTCCATGGGGGAAGAAATTTTCTCATGGTATTTCGGCCAGTATGGGACCGGTGCCCACCCAGCATCGTGAGGCAATTGGGTAGCTACAATAAGTAGCGGCTCCAGGTTGAGGAACCAGCTATAACGGCTGGGGGACTCGACATGCTAACCACATGTCACCCCTACACTGGCTGTTGATCATCTACCTCTGTGATTGACACATGTGGATGTGAAGGGCCAGCAGCCGGCTGGTAAAAGGGCAACCGCTGAAAAGTGGAAAGACCCTCAATCGGAAATCAGGAAAATTTTTGGACCAAAGAGAGATAAGCAGACAGGTGAATGGAGAAGACTTCATAACAATGAACTACATGGTCTTTATAGGAAGCCAGATATAATAAGAACAGTTAAGTCTCGTAGACTGCGATGGGCAGGACATGTTGCGCGAATGGGGAATCAAAGATGTGCATGGAAACTTCTTCTAGGAAAGCCAGAAGGAAAACGCCCAGTTGGTAGACCAAAAATGAGGTGGGAGAACAACATTAACTATGATTTGAGGGAAGTAGATTATACAGGGAATGATTGGAAAGCATTAGCTGGATAGGGATGTATGGAGAGCTTATGTCCGCGCGGCCATGAACCTACCGGTTCGATAGTGCCAGTGAGTAAGTAAGTAAGTATATTTCGTAGCTATAACATTAATGAGTAAAATAAAATAAGAATCATTAAAATATATTAAAATTTAGGAAAATTATCAGGAAAACGGCAAGACAATGCAAAATTTTAGTTGACATTTTGAATATTTAATTAGCCATAACGACTGAAGTTAGATTGTACTTAAGTACACAAACATGCTCACATTGTGATGTAGATATCACATACCAAATTTCACTTCTGTAACCAGCATTGTTGCTGAGAAAAAATATATCTTCTTCTTCCTCCTTCCAAGTATTAGGCCAAGGCCTGTTACGATCCTATAGAAAATTTCTGGGAAATTCTCGTATAAGACTTGAAAGCATAATAATATTCCCTTCGATTGGTTGCTGGCCAAAGGAAGGCAAGACCAGTAATGGGGCTGCCATCTTATAGCCTCTGGTCAGGCTTTTCTGGAGAAGAAAAGAAAATAAAGGAAAGAAGAAATGGAAGAAAGGAAAGACTCCCTACCCCTCGGATGCCCTAATAGCGTCGGGGTCGAAAAAACAAGAGTTAACCAAGAGAGGTTAGATAGTAAAGTTAAAAGAGTGCAAAACACAAGTAAGTGGAAGCAATGTTTTGCTCAGCTTGGGCACCTTGTGGTCGCCAACCACATATCCTCTAGATGATAAATATGCTATATTTTTAATGGTTAAAGGTGTAGGACCCCTCTTAAAATACGAGATCTCCGAAAATTAACTTCTTTGATAAGGATATCGATTCAACAATGTACGATCAATATGATGCAGCAATAAATGCCAAAAGAAAACAACTTCAAAAATTACAAAAAAAAGTTTTTTCTCCATCCATTCATAGTAATTCTGCCCGAGGGCAGGTCTTTCACTGCAACCATAGCATTTTCATGTTATGCTTTGCAGTTTACAAGGGAATTGTAGGTGTGGTAGCTTCCCGTTGCTTTCCACACGGATGAAGGATGGTGATGATAATGATAAGGATGATGATGATGGCCGAATGATTTTCGGGGACCGTTGGGCCCTAAGCTTCCTGACATTTGTCTTACAGGTGAGGAAAAACTCCGAAAAAACCTCACCCAGGAGCCTGTCCCTACCGGGAATCGAATCCGGGCCCGCTGCGTGACAAGGCAGCACCCTACCTCAGGACCACAGCGGTGGACAAAATTTTTTTTTCTGTTGCTCTAAAAATTGTTAAATGTTGTATAATGAATCTACATTATTGTTAATAGTTATTTCTCATAAAATCGTTATTGATTTTTCCCAAACCCAAAGAGATTTAACAGTAAATATATGGGTGCTATTAATATATGTTGGAAATAACACTATGAGGTTTATTTTAATTATATTTGAGTTGTATATATATATATATATCGGTTTTGTCGATAACTGTGTGACATTTTCGTTGCTTCACTACAGTTGTGAACCATCGAGAATGTCGCACAGATAGCGACGAATCCGGTCTGCATAAAAATAAAAAAATTAGGTGAGTCAAAATACACAACTGAAATATAATATTAATATGCTATTTATAACTATGCAGCCGGCTTAGAAATCGCCCGGAAGTAAGATCGGAATACATAACCTCACATTTGGTAAATATTAAAAATTATAATTATTTTTAGCTTCTGATGTATTAATCGCTAAATAGTCACTCCAAATCCAACGCGACGTTGAGTTTTTCATTAGACAAAATCACTCGCGACTCGCTTGTCATTTTTTTTCAGAAAAACACAACCTCTTGTTAGATTACTGATGATATTATTTTTAAATCCCATTCTTTGTCTTATCGTATTACTTGATATTCTATCTCTTTGGGATATTCTGTATTATATTACAATACAGAGAACATTCAAAAATGAAATTAGAAAAGAAACCAAGATAAAAATGTATAATGTTATGGCGGTTCCCACAATATTGTATAGATGTGAAACTTGGGCTCCAGTGAAAAAACAGAAGGATAGAATACAGACGGCGGAGATGAGGTTCCTAAGACAAGTAAAAGGATGTACAAGACTTGATAGAATAAGAAATGAGGATATAAGAGAAGAATTGAAAGTACAGCCTTTATTGGATAAAGTTACGAATTGCAGACAGAAATGGATTGATCACATGGATGGAATGAGTATGGAGAGATATCCATTGCTAGCAAGAAATTATCAAGCAAGAGGAAGACGTGTTGTTGGAAGACCTAGAAGACGTTGGGCTGATGCATTATGAAGTCGGAACGGGCAATTGCCTAATCCCTGGAGTGATGATGATGATGATTATTATTAAATAAGATTATCGTCCGGGAGAGTTGAGTTCGGTTCAGATGAGATCCCAGCAGAACTGATAAAATCAGGGGGAGAAAAGTTGATGGAGAAGATTAGCCAGTTGTTTAATATGATTCGGGATAAAGAAGCTCTTCCAGATGAATGGATAGGATCGATTATCGTACCAATTTATAAGAAAGGAGATAAAACTGATTGCAAAAACTATAGGGGCATCTCATTACTTTTAACTTCGAACAAAATTCTAACAAATATTTTAGTAAGCAGACTTATTCTTTTTATTGATGACATTCTAGGAGATCATCAATGTGGATTTAGAAGAAACAGGTCTACAACAGATCAGATATTTAGCTTAAGACAGATTTTAGAAAAGAAATGGGAATATAATGGTACTGTATATCAACTGTACGTAGACTTCAAAAAGGCATATGATTCAACTAAGAGGGAGAAGTTCTATAGTACCCTGCTAGAGTTCGGAATTCCTAAAAAGTTAGTTAGACTAATAGGAATGTGTCTAAATGGTACAAAGAGTAGGGTGCCTGTAGGCAAATAGTTTTCGGATACTTTTGAAATCCACAATGGGTTGAAGCAAAGAGATCTCCTCTACTATTTAATTTTGTACTAGGGCGTGCCAACAAATCTTTAGAGGATGAAGAAGGCCTACAGTGGTATTAATAAGCTGTTAGTTTATGCTGATGATGAAGTATTATTGGGCGATAGCGAGGAGATAATAAAGGCCAACACACACACTCTATTGAGTAACACTATGAAATTGGGACTGGAAGTAAATATCAGTAAAACTATATATATGGTCACACATAGAAATACATGATATAATGTAAATGGACAGCTAATGAAATATGAGGGAAATTTTGAGGAAGTGGCTGAATTCAAATATCTAGGAACAATAATATCACAAACAGGAATGAGATGGACAAAGAAATTAAACATAGGCTCATTTCTGGAAATGCGTGTTATTATGCATTACAGTGACTCTTGACGTCCCAACTCCTTTCAAAAAACTTTAAACTGAAAATATAGGCTGATAAAAATATTATTCTACCAGTTATAGTATATGGATGCTTACTTTAAGCGAGGAAGGGAGATTAGAAGTATTTTAGAATATAGTTCTTAGGAAAACTTTTGGACCAAAGAAAAAAGAACGGACAGGTGAATGGAGAAGACTGCATAACAATGATTTACATTGTCTTTATAGAAGCCAGATATAATGAGAACAGTTAAGTCTCGTAGACTGCGATGGGCTGGACATGTGGCACGAATGGGGAATTAAAGACGTGCATGGAAGCTTCTTGTAGGAAAACGAGAGGGAAAACGCGCAGTTGGTAGAGCAAGAATAGAATAGAATAGAATATGGAATTTATTGCCTTTTTTTCAGAATAAAGAAAATACATATGCATTTACATTGCGCACGGGCCTGCTTGGCCGTACGTGCATTATTTTTCCATGAATAAAAAAATAAAACTAATAATATAAACAAATACCTACAAATACACCTGTATCAAAAAACAATAACTGGCTACATATAAGTAAAATCTATGTCTGCACTAAATCAAAATAATACATATCTACATTCATCCACATTCCGTACATTAATATTAAAAAAAAAAATGCTAGAAACAAATTAGAAAAAAAAAAGCACACACACATACACCCACACACCCCCACACATATACACACCGCACGCTCATACCCCCCTCCCCCCGTCCCTGCAGACATTAAGTGCACTATCAGACTATTCAACTTATCAGACCTACTTATTAATATAACATGATTAAAGATCGAAAACAAAGACCATATTGAGATTCTTCTTATTGTTAATACAATATATCCTTAATCTACAATTTTGTTATATCTCAATTTTCTTACTGTACCCAAAAATTTGCATGTTTTTGATTCACTCTCGATCCGTCCTAAAAGATCCCAACACGCCACTCTCCCTCGATCCGACTTGAGAAATCTCTCCGGCAGCATCTGTAATCTAAGTTGTTCTGTCTCTCTACAGAATGCTATAATATGCTGCCAGTTTTCATGGTCATCGCATAGTGGGCATAGTTTAATTCCTTCCTCATTTGTTAAATTATGGGCCATCCATCCCCCCAAATGAAACCATGCAATAGTACTTTTATCATCCCCATCCAAAGAGTCAATATATTTCTCCCTTCCCCACGAAAGTTTCAGTTCTGTCTGCAGGGTGAGCGATATTTTCTGGCTACACTCTGCTTCTATATACTGTCTGTCTATATCGATTAGTCTCTTCTTAACTGTCCTCCAAACATTTATATTATTCCGCGTACTCCTCTCCCATACCCAACCCATCCCTATGCCCTTCAATCCCCTTTCTACACCGATTACCCAATCTCCCGAAACACACTGCCTTTTCTGTTCATTGTAACACTCTGCTCTAAGCGAGTCCTGATTCCCGTTTATTATGTCCAACCAATACTTAATAGCCATAATTTTGCCCCTTATTGTGTCCGAAAATGTACCGAATTCCTTCAGTATGCCACAATTTGAAGTCCCCGTTGCTAATCTCAATCGCTTTCTTAAGAAACATAGGTTGAATTTTATCTAGTGTCCCCGTTCGTTCCCAACCCCATAATTCTGAGCCATACAGCATGGTCGCTCTCACAGTCCGAAGAATAAACCTGTTCTAGTGTACGCATCGGTATGTTTCGCAATTTTGACATATTATTAAGCATTTCGCTTGTCCGGCACCTAGCTCTCATTGTTGCATTTTCGATGGTGTCTCGTCCATTTTCCATTCATTGTCAAAGTCATCCCCAAGTAGACAAAGTTTTTAACATTTTCTAAGTTCTCACCACGGTATGTCCACCTTTCCCTCCCGCTGTATACCGACCCGTTTTTAAAAGTCATGGCTTTCGTTTTGCTAACGTTAACAGTAAGTCCCCAAGTCGTACAGTATGTCGATAGTAAATCTAAACCCTTCTGCATGCCATCTATTTTTGTGGAAAAGAGGCATAAGTCATCTGCATACATTAGAACAGGAATACTTCGCTCACCCACCGTTTGGAGCATCGATCCCCTCTACTTCCAGCATCAAAGCTACATCGTCTATAAATAAGTTAAATAACAGTGGTGACAATACACATCCCTGTTTTACACCCTTAACTGCCTTTATATTTTCTGAAACTTGGTCCCTCCCATATTTAACACAGAACTCCACTTTTTTATAAATTCCCATTAGCGCCCTAATCATAGTTCCCGATACTCCTAGTTGCCATAATTTCTGCCATAGGGCATTGCGTTCAACAGAGTCAAATGCTTTTTTCAGATCTATAAAAGTACAGTGTAACCTGCCTCGTTTGACACTCAAACATCTGTTAATTGCTGTTCTCAGGACAAATAGATTGTCCGCCGTCCTGAAGCCTTCCCTGAACCCGGCTTGGTATCGTGAAATTTTTATTATTTTCATTTATCCAATTTTTTAGCCTGTTATATAGCACTGTGCAATAAATTTTTCCAAACACCGGCAGAAGAGAGACACCGCGGTAATTGTCCGGATTGTTAACTCCACCCTTACCCTTGTAAATAGGATGCAGTATTGATGTGGACCATTCATCTGGATAGCTTCCTTTTTCATAGATTTTGTTAAAAAATACCTACTATGTATCCTGTCCATTTATCAATTTTCAAGGCTTCTTTATAGAACTCGGCTGGTATACCATCTAGACCAGGAGCTTTTCCATTTTTCCATCGAATCGAATCGCATCCCTCACCTCTAGTTTTGTTATCTCCCGAGTCTAGCATTGGTACGTCCTTGACCAACTAATAATAGCCGCGGTCCCTCCCAATTCCCCCCTCCTGTAAAACACCCTTTCGAAATGAAGTACCCAATTTTTCTGGCGAAATTTGATTTACTTTTTTACGATATTTAATTTCCCTAATTACTTTCCAGATTTTTGTAACATCCCGTTCCTTCATAGACTGATTAATTCTCTCCAAGATTTTTCCCTCCCAATTCTCCCTGGTTCTAGCCGTTATCTCTTTATATCGTCTCCTCATCTCTATGTACACCCGCCGATTGAAGTCGCCACCCTCCTTTCTGAACCTCACTAAAGCCCTCTCCGCTCGTCTTTTTCCTTCCCTACATGCATTATCGTACCAGCCTTCATATCGTTTTTGCCCTGATTTTCCTCTAATCTGCATATTTTTCCCCCCTTCCCACATTAGTAATCTTAATTTTTTCACCTCTTCCTCCACATCGCCTAATACCTCCGGTGTCGAAGACTCTAGTTTGTTAAGTAGTTCCTGTGTCTTATCCTCTCTCCAACAGAACCGCCTAACAGTTCTAATGTCTCCCCTCCTTCCCGTATTCAAGCTCCCCACTTCCTTTCCCTCTTCTTCAAATTCTAATTGGATTTCGATAGGTGAGTGATGCGATTCAATTCTGTCCGCTACTTTAAATGCTGCAATCCTAGAAATAAGATTCTGTGAGCAGAGCATATAGTCCACGACACTTCCTCCATTACCGTTTATGAACGTAAGTTCTCCTTCAGTATCTTCCCCGTATTTTCCGTTTAGCATTTCTAGGTTATGAATATCGCAAAACGTCAGAAGTTCTCTCCCATACGTATTAATAACCCTATCCTTACTCGCCCGAAATCCCTTTCTTAAATCTTCCTCTCCTTCTTCTGTCCCTAAAGTTATATTTTCTCTCCCAGTTCTACCATTAAAGTCCCCCATTATAAGAGTATCTGTATCCGGGAATTTATGTCCGAGTTCTATCATTGTATCTCCCAGGTCATCAAAAAAGGTAGATATAGCGTGTCGAGACCCAGCCGGGTGACGATATACCGAGAGGATACACAAACAAAGATCTCCGATTTTTACATGAATACACGTGACACCCTGTATTTCAACATGAACATTTTCAGCATGTCTAAATGTATTATTTTTCAACATTGTTAATATCCCTCCCGGATATCTTCCCCTTTTTTGTTTTACTACCCCTCCCCTTATTTATACAATTAAATCCATCAAATTCAATATGGTCTTTGTCCCCCATCCAAGTTTCTACAAATGAAATAAAACTAAAACTTTTAACAAAATCAATAAATCTGTCGGAAGACATTCTTTTTTTCAAACCTTCAATATTCCACACAGCAATTCTGAGAGGGGGGTTTGTCCTCTATGTACTAACGGTTTTCTTTACCTGCTGTTGGCGGCCCTTAGAGCAAGAATGAGATGGGAGAATAACATGAACTATGATTTGAGGGAAGTAGATTATACAGGGGATGATTGGAGAACATTAGTTCAGGATAGGGATGTATGGAGAGTTTATGTCCCCGCGGACATGAACCTACGGGTTTGATAGTGCCTGTGAGTTAGTGAGTTTAGTTCCTCAGATAGTTGCTTAAGAAACCGCGACTGAACGCATAAGTTCTTGATTCAAGTGCATTAAAATTTTGATAATATTTAATGTGATGCCTTTAGAATGACGAGCATATCAATAGAGACCAGAATAAGTGAGCCAGGTTGGATATAAGGCTTTAGCGGATAAAGAAGCATAGAGATTAAAATATAAGTCGTGGTTTCAGCGGTTGTAATAACGCGGAGAGACGGTATCCAAGCCAACATCACTTAAATCAAGGGAATTTTGTGTCTGCAGTAATTAAAAGAAGGAAATACAGACCGCCACGTGTTCATGCTGCACCACTTCCACAAATTAAAAATGTGTTCTCATGTTGTGGAAACAGTGAAAAACTTTCATATTTCTCCTGATAAATCTGGCTATATTAAATTCCCCCATGCATAAATATGCTACATTGCTGCTTTTAGCATCTGAATACCGTATAAGTTGTCTCTTTGCTTGTTTCTCCAGGAAAATAATTGCAATTTCGTAATTTACAATTGTAGACGTGGAATACGGGTTACATAGGACCAAGAAAGATTTAAATTATTGTTTTAATAAAATTGTAGTCATTAATCTTATAAAAAGTTAAAATTCTTAAATTAACTGTTATTAATTATAATGCTCATTAATAGCTAAATTGGAAAAACTGCACTTACAATATCTCAAAACTGCAAAGAACTGCGAATACACGGTAGCAGTTAAAAGTAGCAGCGATAACGTTATCATTGAATGATAACCCACAAACATCATAGTGAGTTACCAAACGTTTATTAAAAATGGGTGTACACATACTTATCACTCCCTAACGCTGATCCAACCAGCGATAACCCAAAACAGCGATAGAAAAATCGTAGACTAAGTAATATACTCTGTGGAGTAAATAGCAGTTAGCGTCAACAGTCTAACAGTCTCATAATATTGCGATTTGCATATTTAAATAAATACTTTAAAATTGTCTAATAATGTTATAAAAATTGTTTTAAAACGTTTTAAAATATTAGAAAATGATGGTAAGTACAGAACAAAAGCTATAGTTCACAACAATATTACAGAAAAATTATGCGCTAGTAGAAGTGCAGTTGAGCCGCTAAATTGAAAATGTGTTATAGATCAGCGGTTCCCAACCTTTTTGACTGGCGAATCCCTTCCACAACGATCTGAATTGGGTGAACCACTGGCTTTTAAATATACATACAGTAGACATGCGTAAAATTAAATTCCAAGCAAAAGGCTTAATAACCTTAAATTAACTTAACCCTTAACGATTAAAACCTAAAGTTACTCTAGTTACGGCAAAAAAGTACACAACGTGTAGGCCTAGTTGTAGCGAAATCAAATGCATTCCTAACGTTGTTACGTAACTGTAAATCAGGCATTCGCAGTAAATATTAATTTATTGTGGAAATAATGTGATAAATTTCCGGTGTTACACATGTGCAACTACGGGCATTATAGGGTTAATTTAATTTCAAAATAATAATAATAATAATAATAATAATAATAATAATAATAATAATAATAATAGACTTAACCTCGAAACCCGTCATTACGGAAAAGTTTTTTGCGAACCCCTCGGGGGTTCGCGAACCACAGGTTAGTAAACGATGTTATAGATAATATATTGTATATAGTAAGCAATTCCATATTCAAGCTTAATATTTAAAATTCCTAACAAAATTTACAATAATCTATCTATCTTCGGGTTTTTACAGCTGCTGTCGTCTTCCCGTGCCAAACCTCCAAAGCCTACGATCTTGGGCATCTTCAATGCTTAGCCCTCTTGCTTGTATTACTATCTTCATGCTTTCCATCCATGTTAACTTTGGTCTCCCTCTTTTCTTCTTTCTGGTCGGATGCCATTGATATAGTTGCTTTGGCCATCGCTCATCTTCCATTCTTAAAACATGTCCTAACCACTTTAATTCCTTCTCCTCAATTCTTTCAATTATGCTTTCTTTTGCTTCCGTTATGTTTCTAATTTCCTTATTTGTGACATGTTCTAATCTAGACTTTCTGGCACTTCTCCGTAAATAATCCATTTCTAGAGCTATTAGTCTATTCTTGTAGTACTTATTGATTGTCCATACCTCACTTCCATACATTGCAACAGATTCCACCAATGTTTTACCAATATATTTTTTGTGTCTTTCCAAATATGCTTATTCCACCATATGGAATTTAACGATTATATTATTTTGCAATTTTACAATAATAATATTATTTATTATAGTAATGCTTGTTGTTCTACAGTTAATTGTTTACAATTGAGGGGCTCAGTGGAATAAAGGCCCATCCCAACCAATGGTTGATTTTGAGTTATTTGCAGATTATGTATCCTATGGCCATCTTCTGTTAATCTTTAGAAGCTCATAATCCTAACTTTGCTCGAAAGAGGGTAAATGATACTTTATGTCTAAGAAAAATTTCTAACTTCTTCAAGCGCGCGGGGAATAAAGGCCCATCCCAACTGCTGACATGTGACCGTATATTGTCCGCTACTCTGTAGTCCGCTGCAATACTGACTAGCATTGCCGGCAAATACCAGTAAATGCAGAATGGCTGATGCGGCAGGTTCTTGTGCAAATGGAAATTGTGTAATAAAATATAAGACAAAAAATGTGCAAGAGTAGAATAAAACGAAGCAGAACATTTTACGCAACAGTGGGAAGGAATATATATCGGCCTGAATCAGTTGCTTCAAGAGGTGCAGACGAAATTGCTAGTTGTTTATTAAAAGCTGTGCCACTGAGTGAAAAAAGGTGCTAATAAAAAGAAACTTATAATGTATATAGTGATTCCTGTGTTGTTCAAAACAAGAATTATACAATAATGGGACTTTGGCTGTACATGATTGATTGTGGTTGGTTTGAAGAAATTGAACATAAATTTCTTGTACCAGGTCACACTCTCCTTCCCTGTGATGCTGACTTTGGTGTGATTGAAAAAGTGAAAAGAAAAACACAAGTGGTTTAAACACCTGAACAGTGGACTCACCTCATAAGAAAGAGTTGAACAAAGAAACCATTCACAGTAATTGAGATAAATGCAGAAGATTTTAAAGATTTGGATAACTTAAATGTTCATCAAGAGAAATGTGACGCTGGACAAGCATAAGCTAGACATGAGAAAAGCATCTCAGTTTCGTTTTGTGGAAAACAGACATGTAATGTACGTAAAATCCAGTTTCGGTGATTTGGCTTCAGAGGAAGTAATAAGCCTTTAAAAAAGGTAAAGAAAAGTGTCCTGTATTACGAGTTGTAATATTGACAACAAAATATCCTAATGGTAGGATGATAAAGAAGACATCATGACTCTCATGACATTTGAACCACCTGTACATCAGACTTTTAACAGTAGCCTTAAATGAGATGATGATGATGATGATGATGATGATGATACAAATGCTGCAAACGTAGAATACGTAGATTAATGCAATATTCAAGTTAAAAAGTGTTATTTAATTTGTTTATTTACGTTGTATTTTTTATATTCTCAATTTTCTTTTTCTTTGATTAGACATGTGAAACAACATAGTGATGTATACATTTGCAGGCAGAAAGCTTATTTTATGTACAAGATATGTACCAAATATTATCAATGTGTGCTCTATATATTTTACTCAATGTATAATTTAATAAAATTCTATTTTTCTCCAAACTTAGTGCAGTTGGGATGGGCCCTTATTCCACTGACCCCCTCAATTATTTGTTCTAAAATTACTTGTGATTAAATAATTGTTTCTCCAGAACTAAATTTATTCCAGTGTTTATTTTCTCACTTTTCTATCTTGTCCATTGTATATTTTATTCATTAATTATAGAGTAAATCATAATATAAATCGTATTGTGTATATACTATGTAATAATTTTGTTTATTGTAATTTAGATGTAATAATATGTTTTGTATTTTTGTAACATGGTTGAGTGGAAGACAAGGCCTTAAGGCCTTAACTCTGCCAGGTAAAATAAATGTATTAATATTATTATTATTATTATTATTATTATTATTATTATTATTATTATTATTATTATTATAGTCCACCGCTGTGGTCTCGAGGTAGCGTGCTGCCTTCTCACGCAGCGGGCCCGAGTTCGATCCCCGGTCGGGGCAGTTTTTCTGGGTGAGGTTTTTATCGGGGTTTTTCCTCACCTGTAAGACAAATGTCAGGAAAACTTTAAGGCCCAAACGGTCCCCGAAATCATATGGCCATCATCCTTATCATTGTCATCCTTACCATTATCATTATCATCATCATCCTTCACCGGTGCGGAAAGCAACGGGAAGCTACCACACTTACACAATTCCCTAGTAAAGCTGCAAGCATAGCATGAAAATGCTATGATTGCAGTGAAGGACCTGCGTTCGGGCAGAATTATTATGGATGGATTATTATTATTATTATTATTATTATTATTATTATTATTATTATTATCGGAACAGGCAACTAATGCCTAAACCAGGAAGCGAAGAAAATTATTATTATTATTATTATTATTATTATTATTATTATTATTATTATTATTATTAAGAAAGAGGGGCATGGAATCATCTTGTAGGAAAAGCAGAGGGAAAACGCCCAGTTGGTAGACCAAGAATGAGATGAGAAAATAGCTAATATTAACCACGATTTGAGAGAAGTAGATTATAGAATGATGATGAAAAAATGTTAGCTCAGGATAGGTATATATGGAGAGCTTATCTCCGCGCACCATGAACCTACGGGTTTGATAGTGCCAATGGATTAGTAACATAGATTAAACATATACAGTGTGTACTGAACTCAGGATTCCTGTTTGATAGTTTGAACGTGTCCATGAATTTAAATGTTAATTTTTAATTGGTCTACCACTATTTATGGTAGTTTAAATTATTTTTTATTAAGGATTTTTCTACAATACAGTAGTTTTCCTTGAAGCCAAGGTAATTTCAATCCTACGCAAATTCCTTACTTGAGCACTTTTTCAGTCAATTTCTTCCTGTTTCTACTTCTTTTGAGTCAATCCATTCATAGCTTACTTACTTACTCACTGGCACTATCGAACCCGTAGGTTAATGGCCGCACGGACATAAGCTCTACATACATCCCTATCCTGAGCTAATGCTTTCCAATCATTCCCTGTATAATCTACTTCCCTCAAATCATAGTTAATGTTATTCTCCCACCTCATTCTTGGTCTACCAACTGGGCGTTTTCCCTCTGGCTTTCCTACAAGAAGCTTCCATGCAAGTCTTTCATTTCCCATACGTGCAACATGTCCTGCCCAACGCAGTCTACGAGACTTAACTGTTCTTATTATATCAGGCTTCCTATAAAGACCATGTAGTTCATTGTTAAGTAGTCTTCTCCATTCACCTGTCTGTTCATCTCTCTTCGGTCCAAAAATTTTCCTAAGTACTTTAGTCAAAAATACTTCTAAATTTCCTTTCCTCCCTTAAAGTAAGAGTCCATGTTTCGCACCCATATAATATAACTGGTAGAATAATTGTTTTATATATGTTCAGTTTAACGTTTTTTGAAAGGAGTTGGGACATCAAGAGTCTCTGCAATGCATAAGAGCACGCATTTCCAGAATTGAGCCTATGTTTAATTTCTTTGTGCATCTCATTCCTATTTGTGATCATTGTTCCAAGGTATTTGAATTCAGCCCCTTCCTCAAAATTTCCGTCATTTGTCATTAGCTGTCCATTTCCATCATATAATGAATTTCTACGTGTGACCATATATTTAGTTTTATTGATATTTACTTCCAGTCCTAATTTCTTAGTATTACTCAATAGTGTGTACGTGTTGTTCTTTAGTATCTCCTCGCTATCGGCCAATAATCCATTCATAGCTCTCGCGACTTTTCCTTTTCTTCTTCGGCCTTCCGTATTTTATTCTAAGATAAGTTTCTGTATTCTTCCTCCCCCATCCTTTTAACATATACAAATAACACTGTTCAACATGATGTTTGTCTCATGAGTACCAATAATTGTACTTAATGCAGTTTTTTATCGTGTTTTCAAATATGTATTCGGAATTTCTGCATCACCCACAGTTTTTTATTTCAATTTCAATTAATGGATTTAAATAATTATTTTTAATAAACTTTTTTCGTCCATTTGTCCATTGTAAAATAGAATCAAATGAGCTACACTCAAATGGTTTCAGCTATGGAAAAGAGATATCAAGGTAAATGAAATCCTATTATGCTGGCCGATTATTGTTGTAACATCAAGAGGGATGCTCCACAGGCGAAATATAGCAGAAAATCGTAATTTCTTACTTTCTATGTGAGTCCGAATGTTCGAATATTGTGTAGTTACGAATGTAAAAAATATTAAAGTGTTTGAAATTATAATAAGTGCCTTTCTGATACAAAAAAAAAACCTAAATTTCCATTCCACAATTACCTGCAAAATAATCTTATCGATTCTAAATTCTGAATTTTTTCCCCTTCTTGGTATCATTGCCGATTTGCGCCAAAAGTCCATTTGCATTGTTAGTAATTTGTTTAGAGGTAACCCGTCTAATTTAAAATTGAGCTCCTTATACCTTTCAACGGTATGATGTATAAAGGAGTATTATTTTTGACGAATTAAAAATATTCTCACTTCATAGGATTGAATTCAAGATATAATTTATTTTTTTCTACATTCACATATTCTTTTCTCGATTAAAAATGTACAGTGTGTCTAATCATGTTTCCAGTGTAAGGGGACAAGAATATAAAAAAAATCTACAAGCAAGTCCCTATAATTTAACATAGTATAGACATGTCCTGTGCTGTGGTATCAAAAGTAAACAAGAGTCTTGTGATGACCTAATACGTTTTGAAAACGCGTTGTTAAATAACTTGGTAAATATGTGTGCAGAATTTGGAATAGTAAAACATGTGAATGTGGAAGTAAATATCACTAAAACTAAATATATGGTCACACGTAGAAATTCAGTATATAATGGAAATGGCTAATGACAAATGAGGGAAATTTTGAGGAAGTGGCTGAATTCAAATACCTAGGAACAATAATCACAAATAGGAATGAGATGCACAAAGAAATTAAACATAGGCTCAATTCTGGAAATGCATGCATTATGCATTGCAGAGACTTTTGATGTCCCAACTCCTTTCAAAAAACGTTAAGCTGAAAATATATAAAACTATTATTCTACCAGTTATATTATATGGGTGCGAAACATGGACTCTTACTTTAAGGGAGGAAAGGAGATTACGAGTATTTGAGAATAAAGTTCTTAGGAAAATTTTTGGACCAAAGAGAGATGAACAGACAGGTGAATGGAGAAGACTACATAACAATGAACTACATGGTCATTATAGGAAGCCAGATATAATAAGAACAGTTAAGTCTCGTAGACTGCGATGGGCAGAACATGTTGCACGTATGGAGAATGAAAGACGTGCATGGAAGCTTCTTGTAGGAAAGCCAGAAGGAAAACGCCCAGTTGGTAGGCCAAGAATGAGGTGGGAGAACAACATTAACTATGATTTGAGGGAAGTAGATTATACAGGGAATGATTGGAAAGCATTAGCTCAGGATAGGGATGTATGGAGAGCTCATGTCCGCGCGGCCATGAACCTTCGGGTTCGATAGTGCCAGTGAGTAAGTAAGTAAAACATGTGAATGTAAAGTTCTTCTGTTGTGATGTATGGAGAGCTTATACCCGCGCAGCCATTCCTTCCAGATTCGATAGCATCAATAACACTGGTCGACAAGGTTTTCTTCACAAGAAATCTGATTAGTGAATCTAGTGCATTTTTTCATACTGAATTCAGATATGTAGTCAGAATTTTTCCATCAGGCACAGTTTTTTGTGACAGCTTTTTTAAAATTGATTTTAACGTTCTCTTTGACATGTCATAGGAACACTTACCTTATATATAGCGATTTTATTCAAGCTGTATTTAAGGGCTGTCTCTGATGAGCACGGTGAGGGTTTTCATCAGCAAATTTCCACAATGGAAAAGAGGTACCAAGGCAAGTGGATTTCTAATATGTTGGCTAACTACTGTTGGACCAAGAAGAGAGATGTTCCAGATGCAAAATATGCCCGAAAATCACTATCTACCACTTTCTAGGTAAGTCAGAATGAGTTAGATGGATTTTATTAAAAATTATAAAAAATGTAAATTAATATCACAGATAACTCTTGCCTGATAGGAAAAAACTGAAATGATATTTAAATTCAGGATGAAAAATACTTCTAAAATCTCATATTTTTATTCTTGTGAAAGAAAGAAAGTTCTTTTTTGTCGACCAGTGTAATTAACCTAGTTGAATCTACTGCTAGGCTCAATTCTGGAAATGGATGCACCACTTAGCCTTGCTATATATGAATTTATGAGGAAATTGTGTGATTTCTCTTAAATTTTCGTGTTTTCTCTGCGTTGATCACTAACTCAGAAGGCCCTTCATGTTTTTATGTGGTCAAATACGTATGTGAACAAGAGCAAAAATATAGTCTTCAGAGCGAGCGATCAAGGTGTTTTGGGGATGATAAAATTACTCATAAACTAAACACTAATGCGTGACAGACCTAGAAGGTCCCCCTTAGCCTACCAGCCGGCTGTTGGCCTAACATCCACATGTGTTAATCACAAAGATATACGATCATCCTGCCAGTGTAGGAGTGACATGTTAGCATGCCTTGTTCACAGCTGATATAGCTGGTTTTCTCAACCGTAAGCCGCTGCTTATTGCAGCTACTCAAATTCCTCACGATGCTGTTCGGGGGCACCGGTACCATACTGACCGAAATTCCATGAGAAAATGTCTTCCTCCATGGAGACCCGAACCATCGCAAGTCCCGTAATTCTGCGCCAAGGCCTCTTGCCTCAACCACTCGGTTACGGCGCGGGACAATTACCCATAAAGGGACACGATAAAACTAGTAGTAATGGAATGTAATGTCTATTTTTTTTTAATAAATGAAATGCATTTGCATTTTACATTGCGCACAGGCTTGCTTCGCCATACGTGCATTATCTTTCCATGAACAAAAAATAAAAATAAACATAAGAATATATAAACAAACACATACACGTCTACACACTTACATAAAAATGTAAAAAACAATGAATATTATATAACTTTATATATATATATATATATATATATATGATAAAAAAGTAAATGCTCGGAAGGGGACTTGAACCCGGACCTTTGAATTGATACCCCAGTGCGCTACCGATTACGCCACCGAGCAAGTCTGGTACAACCATTCATTTTTCTTATATATATATTCTCATTGTTACTAGATGTAGTGGGAACTTGGTCTCCACTGCCACCTGGTAGCTCCTATCACAAGTAAGCAAATTAAAGGGAATATTTTTATAGCAGTGACGCTTTATCGTCAAGTCCCGTCCGAGCATTTATTTTTCTTATCATGTCATATTAAGCTTGCATTGCTCGATGACAAAAATTTAATTATACCATCGATAAAGCATCACTGCTATAAAGTAAAAATATTCTCTTTAATTTGCTTACTTGTGATAGGAGCTACTAGGTGGCAGTGGAGACCGAGTTCCCACTACATCTGGTAACAATACTCGTATATAATAAAAATGAATGTTTGTACTAGACTTGTTCGGTTGCGTAATCGGTTGCGCACTGGGATATAAATCTAGAGGTCCGGGTTCAAGTCCCGTCCGATTATTTATTTTTCTTATGTCATATTAAGCTTGCATTGCTCAATGTCAAAAATTTAATTATGACATCGATAAAGCGTCACTGCTATAAAGTAAAAATATTCTCTTTAATTTGCTTACTTGTGGTAGGAGCTACTTGGTGCAGTGGAGACAAGTTCCCACTACATCTAGTGACAATGAGAATATAATATATAAGAAAAATGAATGTTTGTACTAGACTTGCTCGGTGGCGTAATCGGTAGCGCACTGGGAAATAAATCCAGAGGTCCGGGTTCAAGTCCCGTCCAAGCATTTATTTTTCTTATCATGTCATATTAAGCTTGCATTGCTCAACGTAAAAAATTTAATTATAACATATATATATATATATATATATATATATATATATATATATATACACTCTTATTGTTATTATGAGATGTAGCGGGAACTCGGTCTCCACTGCCATCTAGTAGCTCCTATGACAAATATGCAAATTAAAGATAATATTTTTACTTTATAGCAGTGACGCTTTATCGATGTTATATAAATATAAATCTATTTCTGCACTACATACACAATACACATCTGCACTCATACATGAAAAGACCACGTGCATAGATATAAAAAATGTCCAATTTGTTGTATATTAGTAATTTTAAAAAATGCTACAAAACAAATTTAAAAAAGAGAGAAAAACCCACACATTTGCCCACATGCACGCGCGCGCGCAGTAGAGATAGTTGAATATAAGAATGAAATACTATTTTAGACGGTGAATATGTGTATTCATATACAATAAGGAAATTAGCGAGTCTCTATGGGAGTTCATTATGAGTGTATTTACTTATCTACACAATTATAAATGAAATATTTTTACAGTAGCTCAGTATGAGATAACAGTAATGGTCTACATAGCTACAGGCAGTCATCGTGAGCTGTGATCTAAATTAAAACTGAATATTTTCACAAACAACAAACTGCTTATGTCCCTTGCGCATCCTCTCATACGCCTGTAAAATACTTTTCGAATTCATCATCACCCATGCAAGTATTAGGCCATAAATTTTAATTGCAGACAATTAAGAATTATAACAAAAATCCTTTATATACCCCTAACTCTGCCAGGTAAAATAAAGCTATTATTATTAGTAAAGTGATCCCACAACAGGCCCGGAGGCCCTTGGGATAGTAGGAGGTTAAGGCTTCCACTTTTTCTAGACAATCGGCACTTAATGTCAGCCGGGTTGTCAGCCCTGCGTGACGGCCGCCTTTACCCTCAGAACAAGCGTCTGGTACTCATTTCCGTTAGAGGCTGAGTCGACCCCAGGGTTCATAGTGCCGCCAGAGGGTTTGGGTCAGTTTAAAAATCCTGACCCCAACGGGACTTGAACCCTCGACCCTCTGGCTTGTAGCTCAGTGCCTTAACCACTACGCTACGGCGTGCCCGTTCAAAAAGTTGCCAACAGCACGTGGTGTTCCCAAGCGGTCACCCATCCAAGTACTAACCACGCCCAATGTTGCTTGACTGCGGTGATCGGACGAGAACCGGTATTTTCAACATGGTATGGCCTTATTATTATTATTATTATTATTATTATTATTATTAACTCATACACTTATATTAATTGCCTCTAAATACATTTCTCCTTCAAGAATGTATCCATAATTATGCACCACACTCGTTTTTTGCGAAAAAAAGAACACACACCCTTGGCTTCTAAATGCCTCAATTATTACATAAAACAAATGAGACAAAAATATTTTAAAAAGTATGTTACCTTCCACAAATAAAGAAAAAATAAATATTTTCAGTATTATAAGTAAATAATTGTATGGTTTATGGAGCCCGTGATTTTATGTCTCATTCACTAATGTCCTCCGCTAGTCTCTACCATCAATCAATTGAATCCAGTTCATATCTCCTATATAATTAGTGTATAGTGCTGTTGTGTTATTATTTAATTGTAATATTAATGTGTTTTCTTTATGTAATTGTAATGTTAATGTTTTTTTTAGTGTATAATGCTATTGTGTTATTACCTAATTGTAATATTATTGTGTTTTCTTTATGTAATTGTAATGTTAATGTTTTTAGTGTATAATGCTATTGTGTTATTATTTAATTGTAATATTATTATTGTGTTTTCTTTATGTAATTGTAATGTTATTGCTATTGTGTTATTACTTAATTGTAATATTATTGTGTTTTCTTTATGTAATTGTAATGTTAATGTTTTTAGTGTATAATGCTATTGTGTTATTATTTAATTGTAATATTTTTATTGTTTTCTTTATGTAATTGTAATGTTATTGCTGTTTTTGTTTATTTTACTTTACACTAGTACCAATTATTACTTTATTGTAACGGACTGTCAACAGCACGTACGGCTTACTGCCCGTGCGACCCATATTTGTAAATAATATTGTAAATATCTTACTTTTTTGTCTAATAAAGTCCTACTACTACTATATAAATGGTTTCGTAAGATTCATCCAAATATTATCCTCCCATATAGGTCTAAGGTTTCCTAATTAATTTCCCCTTTATGGTTTCCCAATAGAAATTTTGAAAGTATTTCTACTCTAATCCATTCGAGCTTCAAGACATATTATCAGTCTCTCCTAGAATTTATAAACATTGCAATATTAAGACAACGAAATAAATTATGTCTCTCCTCATTATGAAACCTCAACCATTTACACTGTTCACGCGACCTGCTCTTGAGCAGAACGCTATGTACTTACTTACTCACTGGCACTATCGAACCCATAGGTTCATGGCTGCACGGACATAAGCTCTCTATACATCCCTATCCTGAGCTAATGCTTTCCAATCATTCCCTGTATAATCTACTTCCCTCAAATCATAGTTAATGTTATTCTCCCACCTCATCCTTGGTCTACCAACTGGCCGTTTTCCCTCTGGCTTTCCTACAAGAAGCCTCCATGCAAGTCTTTCATTCCCCATACGTGCAACATGTCCTGCCCATCGCATCCTACGAGAATTAACTGTTCTTATTATATCTGGCTTCCTATAAAGACCACGTAGTTCATTGTTATGTAGTCGTCTCCATTCACCTGTCTGTTCATCTCTCTTTGGTCCAAAAATTTTCCTAAGTATTTTATTCTCAAATACTTGTAACCTCCTTTCCTCCCTTAATATAAGAGTCCATGTTTCGCACCCATATAATATAACTGGTAGAATAATAGTTATATATATTTTCAGTTTAACGTTTTTTGAAAGGAGTTGGGACATCAAGAGTCTCTGCAATGCATAATAGCATGCATTTCCAGAATTGAGCCAATGTTTAATTTCTTTGTGCATCTCATTCCTATTTGTGATCATTGTTCCTAGGTATTTGAATTCAGCCACTTCCTCAAAATTCCCCTCATTTGTCATTAGCTGTCCATTTCCATTAGTTAATGAATTTCTGCGTGTGACCATATATTCAGTTTTATTGATATTTACTTCCAGTCCTAATTTCTTAGTGTTACTCAGTAGTGTGTGCGTGTTGTCCTTTAGTATCTCCTCGCTATCGGCCAACAATACTACATCATCAGCATATGTATTTAATGTAACTCTATAAGATCGAACATTCTTAAATAAGACAAAGAATAAAATCGTATTTAATCAATTTATTTAGTATTTATTTGATTAGAATCAACTGTGTGTTTAATAAATTAAACCATCAAAGTTTTATATTATGTTAATACACTATATATACATATATATATATATATATGCCGGCTGTCATATTAGATAACGAACATATTCCTTATACCGACGTCGTTAAAAACTTGGGACTTTACTTAGATTCTAATTTAAATTGGCATGTGCAAGTAAAACAAACATCTAAAAAGATCTTCTCCATAATGCATTCCCTAAAGCGTCTCAAAAATGTTCCTCCTACAACTCTTAAAAGAATTTTAATCCAAACTTTAGTGATGCCGCATTTTGACTACTGTGACGTTCTACTAACTGACATAAGTGACGGATTGTCGGACAAACTGCAGCGTTCCATAATATGTGTATCAGATTCATATTTAATGTTCGAAAATACGATCACATTTCTCCATTATTCCACGAATTGTCATGTCTGCATCTAAGAGAGAGAGGAAAATCGCACTGTCTAATTCTCTTATTTAAGATCCTACATACCTCGATTCCCAATTATTTATCATCCCGTTTCCAGTATCCATCCTCAAACCATAACTTAAACACAAGATCACAACATAGTCTCTTGCTTAATATACCGCAACATAGGACATCACATCACTCCATGTCATATACCATCTTCACTTCTCGCAACTGGAATTCCCTACCACAAGAAATAAGGGGCTGCCAGACATTGGCATCTTTTAAAAGAAATCTAAATTTATATTTGCTCTAACCTCGACTTCATCATTACCCAGTGTAAGGTATATATATTAATTGGTGTTTCTCGTATAATTTATCATATTTATATCATTATTATTTTTATTATCATCTCTCTTAAGGAAAACATGGGCTTACAAGAAGATTTATTATTATTATTATTATTATTATTATTATTATTATTATTATTATTATTATTGTTATTAACGTATAAAATGATGTTTGTACATGAAATGTACATTGCTACATTTAATATATATTTAACTGTTTATAATTAGTATAATGTATATTTATATTTGTCAAATATTTATTTGTATTTGTGCTGGTTGAGTGGAAGAGAAGGCCTTATGTCCTTAACTCTGCCAGAATAAATAAAACATTATTATTATTAATATTATTATTATTATTATTGTTATTATTATTATTATTATTATTATTATTATTTATTTATTTTATTTAACATTTGTAACTGCTGTTTCAATACACTGTTACTTCACGAGATGAATGTCATAGTAACAATTAAAACTTTCTATTAAATACAAAATGTATTTGTGATTACATTCGTCTGATAAAGATACAATGTATTGAAACAGCTGTTAGGAATGTTAAATAAAATAAATATTTATGAAAATCATATAAAACTTTGATAGTTTTATTTATTAAAAAATAATATTTATTTTGCCTCACATTAGATAAGCAGAATAAACAATGAATTATCCTAAAGTAACTATTCTAAGAAATCCTCCTCGTCTATTCCAGTAAATTTAGAAGAGGTAATTCATATTAATTACTAGTATTGACAATGTTAACAACATTTTAGTGGTGGATTTACCTCGATTTTCTGTGAAATTAGAGAGAAACAGATTGGAAAAAGCAAAACCGTGTTCTGTTGGATTCTGCTTAATAGACAGTAATATAGTTATGGCACTGCTTCTCTCTGCTGGATTTTTGAGGAGTCTGCAGACAATTCTGTACCCTTGAGTGTAGTTCCGTGTCTCGAATTAAACTGAAATTCTCTTGTATTGAACAGGTGCTATAGATAAGAACATGTATTGAAGACAACTCTAATGAAATTTGCTAAACTTAATTTTTACAAATGATTCTTACACTATTATCCAAATTCAATTAACAAAAGAAAATTCAAAGACATTTCATTACTTGAATGTATAATTCTAATGAGGCTTCTGCCTCAATGTGTCAAGTGATTTTTAAGAACCAAAATTATTATAAACATTTTATGAAATTCATAACAAACATTCATAACAATATATAGTATTTTTTTCTGAGACACTTATAGACGATTTATGTAATACATAACACTCATTCAAAACCATAAGATAATATTTCTGTTTTACAATGTATAGTATAATACTGTTATAGTAAGTTACAACCCTAACAGGCCTTTGTGGCGGAATAGGGTTTCAAAATATTTGGAGATTCAATAATAATAATAATAATAATAATAATAATAATAATAATAATAATAATAATAATAATTCTATAATATTAAAGGAAAATGACAAATATCTTAGTTATTCCTAAGTCCTAAGTCATTGGTCAACATGATTTTTGTCTCATGAGTACCAATAGTTGCACTTAATGCAGTTTTTTATCGTGTTTTAAATATGTATTCGGAATTTCTCCATCACCCGCAGTTTTTTTATTTCAATTTCAATTATTGGATTTAAATAATTATTTTCTTTAATAAACCTAGATTTCTTTCCGAAAAATCTTGGCGCAGTGAGCGATGAGCACGGGGAACACTTTCATCAGGAGATTTCAGCTATGGAAAAGAGATATCAAGGCAAATGGTATCCTAATATGCTGGCCGATTATTGTTGGGCCATCAAGAGGGATGCTCCATAGGCGAAATGTAACAGAAAATTGTAATTTCTTACTTTCTAGGTGAGTCCGAATGTTCGAATATTGTGTCGTTACGAATGTAGAAAATACCAAAGTATTCGAATTTCTAAAAAAAATTCTGTCTCTCGAAAACATTGCGTGATGGAGAAAACAGATATCATATTTGAATTCAGGAGAAAAAATATCAGAATCACATATGTTTCTTTCTGAGACAAAAAAAAGTTTGTTTTTTGTTGCTCAGTGTAATTTGTAGGTTATGAAAATGGGCTCTAGAAGCAGTACACTTCTAATTCATATAAAATAGGTTATCACAACTGCCAAACGACATTGATTAAATAATAATAAGAGAAAATTATAGAACGAAACTAGTAAGCTTTTTCTTATTCTTTCTCTTACTTTTACTTTTGACGGCCTCTCCACTTTTCAGCGGTTACCCTGTATTCTCATTCGCCATTCTTGCCGATCACGCCATTCATCCTCCTCCAGACCTCGGTCGTTCATCAATCTGTGGATCTCTCCTCTCCAAGTTGTTCTTGGCCTGTCCCGTTTCCTTCTACCAGAAGGTGACCATTCCAAAAGAGTTTTGGGCCACCTATCATCCTCCATTCTCCTGACATGGCCATACCACTGAAGAGCTCGTTTTTCGATCCTTTCCACCACTGTCTCCTCCATATCCATCATCTCTGCCTCACTTCTTCATTTCTTCTTCTTTTCAACCTGGACACCCTGGCACTGCGTCTTATTCCATCCATCTCCACTGCCAAGATCTTAGTTTTTTGTCCCTCTACCAAAGTCCATCCCTCAGCACCATAAGTCATTATGCTTTCCACAACAGACTTCAAAATCCTCTTCTTCGTGTGGTTTGACATGGTCCTACTCCACAGTACTCCATTCAACATTTTTATGGCTCTTCGTGCTTGTACTAACCTGCTATCTACTTCAGCTTTACAACTCCCTGATTCATCAATAAGTGATCCCAAATATTTAAATTTTTTAACAGCTCTAATAATTCCTTGGGATAGGGATATATCTCGTCCACTTCCTCCTACTACAAGATATTCAGTTTTTTTTCCATGTTTACTCTTAATCCTCCTATTTCAAAAGCATTTAGAAGTTTTCTCATCATGTATTTCACATCCTCACGACTCTGAGCTATCAACACTTGATCGTCTGCAAATAATAAGGAATGTACTGTGCCACCTTGGACTGGTACTCCCATGCCTCCACAATATCGATTCCACTGCTCCAATATATGCTGGATGTATATTTTGAACAGAGTAGGGGACATACTCACAGCCTTGTCGCAGGCCTTTAGTAGTTCTGAATGGAGAGGATATCATCTTACCCACTTTAACCGAAGCCTGACACTGCTGGTACAACCGTCGGACAAGTGAAATCGTTGGTAAATCGATACCAACATCAACCATTGCATCCCAAAGTTGGTTGATTGGCACTGAGTCATAGGCCTTTTCTAAATCAACAAATATCAAATGAATTTCCTGGCCCTTAGCATGTGATTTTTCTGTTATCTGTCTGACTAAAAATGTGATCCATACATGATTTCCCTCTCGTAAATCCTGCTTGTTCTTCCAACATTCTTCCTTCGATAGTGTGTTCAAGTCTGTTTGTGATGATACTGCTAAAAATTCTACTCATGGATGACATCACACTGATTCCTCTGTATTTTCCAGGGTCTTTACGATTTCCCTTTTTAGGAAGAGATGTTATATAGGACAGAAAACAAATACTTTGTTATTGTCATCACCCTCCAAAATCTGATTAAACATTTTTACAGATAAGTCTTTTTAATAAGGGGGCCATATTTCCATAATTCTGTCATTATTCCACTGGGTCCACCGGCTTTACCATTCTTTGCTTTTTTCAGTGCCTGATTTATTTCTTCCTCTAAAATAGGTTCCATACGTGACGATATATTGTCCATATACTCCAAATTTTCACATTTTTGTCCCTTCCTTTTCTCAACAAGCAGACTTTTAAAGTGCTTCTCCCATTGTTCCATATTCACAAGATTTAAGGTTGGTGATGGATTATTAACTGCCCTCATCCTCCTTATAACTCTCCATGCCTCTGCAGATCTTCTGTATCCTAATGAATGATCGATTTCAGCACATACTTTTTCCCATGATTCTTCTTTACACGAAATTAAAACAAGTACATGTACATACTCGTGTAATGCCACACTTCGATTACTGCGACATATTACTCACTAATCTGACAACTGATCTATCTGTCGGACTACAGCGTGCTCATAATGCGTGCATTCATTAACGGAATTTACTTAACTCTTGTATCCCGTCCATATAATACAACTGGGAGAATAGCAGAATTATATGTTTTCAATTTAATGTTATACTAGCTAATACCCGGCATGCGCTGCTACTCCTAAATAAATGTTAATGTAATCAATTGAGTTGGTGTTTACTTGATGAAAATCCATATTTAGTTCTATTTTTATTTAAATGTTAATGTGTTTTTACCACCTGCCGTGCGCTGTTATGCTTGCCCGGGAATCTGTTTATCCCTATGTTCTTGACATCAATGAACGACAAAAATGGTTATTGTGAGTTATCCGTAGAAGAAACATATGCTATCGCGGACTTTTTGTAGAGTTTTTTTAGATATTCAATTCTGTGTACATTAACTTAATGTATTTGTTAAGCGTAAGTCATTTAAGCGTCAAAATAGGGACTTTATTTAATGTTTTTCACTGCAAAGGGCGATTTTTAGGGGTGAAGGGGTTGAGTATTACAACTTTCTTATAGCCTATGTTCATCCCCGGAATGTGCTGTACATTTTTAAAAAAAGCCCCATCTCAATCGGATGAACGGTATAGCAGAGCACACTTGCCCGGAAATCTACTTATTTCGATCTTCTTGGCTTCAATGGAAGACAAAAATGGTTATTGTGAGTTATCCGTAAAAGATAAACATATGCTGTCGCGGACTTTTTTGTAGAGTTTTTTTTTTAGATATTCAATTTTGTGTACATTAATTTGTTGTATTTGTTATGGTTTAGGCAGCGTAAGCCATTTAAGCGTCAAAATAGGGACTTTATTTCACGGTTTTCACTATAAAATATTATTTTTATGTGTGAAGGGGTTGAGTATCACAACTCTCTTATAGCCTATGTTCATCCCGGGAATCTCCTGAACATTTTGCAAAAACCCCATCACAATCGGATCAACGGTATGGCCGCGCATAAATTACGAACAAACAAACATTCATTCTTATATATTAGATATTTATTTTAGAGAATTTGGAACGACATGAGTCTCTATAATACATAATAGAATGCCTTTCCAGAATTGAGCCTATGTTTAATTTCCTTCTGCATCTAATTCCTGTTTGTGTTTATTGTTCATAGGTATTTGAATGCAGTCACTTAATCACAGTTTCCTTAATTTGTCATTGAATGTCATAACATTAATGACTTACTTACTCACTGGCACTATCGAACCCGTAGGTTCATGGCCGCGCGGACATAAGCTCTCCATACATCCCTATCCTGAGCTAATGCTTTCCAATCATTTCCTGTATAATCTACTTCCCTCAAATCATAACATTAATGACTATGTTATTTTATTATATTAGTGAATCATCGCAATGAAAATAATATTTATAACCACTGAAACGACCGCCAGTAGATGTAACGGACATCATATCACTCATTTGTTGCAACAACGTCATAACTCGAAAATCACGATTTTCAGGAGAAGCATTTGAAGTTTTAAATACGTCACTCCAAGTTTCCCTGTGATATTAACTACAATATCGTGATTTTTGAGTTATGACGTCGTTGCAGCAAATGAGCGATATGTATATAAAGTATTTCAGGGGTTCTTGGTTCGATTTCCTGCTCCGGAACGGGTTTCACTGATCCTCGTGATGGCAAATGAGTAATTATTTGATATGTGAAACAGCTAAATCGATTAAGAACTAAAATTAAGATTAAGGAATTGCGTCACGCTAATCACGTGATATTCTGTATGATTATCTCGTTGCTCTGATATCAGCCAGTTCAGTCGGTCTTGGACCCACAGTACTGTCGTGCCACGTATTTATTTTTATTCATCATCATCATCCAGGGATTAAGCCTGTTGCGTTCCGGTTTCATGAAAGCTAGAGGTGTTAAAATTCTTCAGATCATCTTCTGTGTGGGCGTCCAACATTTCATCATCCGTGCGGTTAGTAATTTACCACGTATTTATTATTATTATTATTATTATTATTCTTTCTCGTCTTCTTACAGAGAGTAAACATTATTGATTCGTTCCGGCTCAAAGTATCATAGCTGCTGTGTCCATCTCTTTCGTGGGCGTCCCTGATCACTTTTTTCCTCTTCTCGGTTCATAGTTCAGACTTTCCAAGGCAATCTGTTGTTATCCATTCTGCAGATATGTTCATACAATTGTTTTCCTATACTCTTCTTCTTCTTTCTTCTTCCGAATGCAGTATTGGGTGATGATGCCCGTTCTGCGACTACAAAAACTGATCTTTCCATCGGTTGAAGGGTCTTCCGAGGTCTCTTTTGCCTTTAGGGTTGAGGTGGTAAATCATCTTTGGTAAACGGGAATTTGACATTCTCTGGACGTGTTGGAACCATTTAATCTGATAATTTTGTATATGTTCAACCATTTCCCTACTATTCCACTGCATCCTTATCTCATCACTTTTCATTCTATCCCTTAATGTTACTCCAGTTAGTGATCGGAGGAATCTCATTTCTGAACTATTAATGCGGGATTTATCTTTTGCTCGAAGTGTCCAGCATTCACTTCCGTATAGTAGAGCAGGTTTGGCTATGGCATTATGAAATCTCAATTGGATTTCTTTCCTCATTTGTTTTCCAAAATTTCTCCTAATTATACCATTTAATCTGTTATATTTTTCTAAATTTGTTTCTACATCTTTTTGATTTCCTATACTCTTCTATTTTATCTGTCAGACTGAATATCTGTAGTTATTGACGAATATCTTCACTTCGTTTTCTATCCATGTGTCACATTCAGTACCAGGCACTGAGCAGGGCAGTTAAACCCACAGGCCAGCCATTTAAATACCCCAGCTACCCTTTTCGTGGCACTTCAGGAAATGGACCATTATTCACAAACTATTAGTCCTAGAAAATTCAAATTTTGTACATACCTAAAGGAGATATCCTAGTAGGATTTGATGGTGAGATAACCCGGGTGATTGACGTCACATGGTATCGCCGTATCAATTTCAGGAAGTGGAAGTTCATCTTCACTTTCACTTTGTGAATCTTCTTATTCACAAATCAGTTCGTCACCTGAATCATCATTATACAAAATATTCACTAATTCTTCTTCAGTGAGACATTTTTCTTTCGCCATGGTTTCACTCACGCACAAAGAACAGCGCGATAAGGAGAAACAAATACGACTGCATTGGAGACTGGAGACAAGTTTGGGTGAACGAATTTCATGTGTTGTTTGTTTAAAAAAATAAAAGGGGATTCATCAAGGTTAAACATGTCAAACGGGAATAGAAAATGTACATTTACATGCCATCTATGATCTCCAAGACATACTAAGCCAACACAATATTTAGGCGCCGAATATAAACGCGGTTTGTTCGCGCCCGCTCTAAAGCGAGTTAACTGACCGACGGCCGTATATACGATAGTCTCCTTAAACGCCTTAACTGGTTTACGGTACTGAATGTGTTAAAGTAGACCTATATCCTGCCATAAATCGTAAATATTTCATTTCTGCGGCTTATTTTTATTGTGATTACACTGAGCAACAAAAAAATAAACTTTTATTTTGTCTCAGAAAGAAAAATATGTGAATGTGATAGTAATTTCTCTCCTGAATTCAAATATGATATCGGTTTTTCTACATCACGTAAGATTTCCGAGAGACAGGCATTTATAATTCGAAACACTTTAATATTTTCTACATTCGTAACTGTACAATATCCGAACATTCGGACTCACCTAGAAAGTAAGAAATGACGATTTTCTGCTATATTTCGCCTGTGGAGCATCCCTCTTGATGGTCCAACAATAATCGGCCAGCATATTAGGATTCCATTTGCCTTGATATCTCTTTTCCATAACTGAAATCATTTGAGTTAGCTCATTTGGTTTTATTTTACAATGAAAAAATGGACGAAAAAACGTTTATTAAAAAATAATTATTTAAATCCATTAATTCAAATAAAAAAACTGTGGGTGATGGAGAAATTCCGAATACATATTTGAAAACACGATAAAAAAACTGCATTAAGTACAACTATTGGTATTCATGAGACAAAAAATCATGTTGACCAGTGTTATATATCGAAAGAAAGGCAACCATATGAGAGAGTTGCAGTACGTATAATCAGAGAGGCGTGTGTTTGGAAGGGTATATCTTCTTTAACAGTAAATCATGACAGCTCTCATACCGAACTAAATGAATATATGAGGATTTAGAATGTTTGAATTAACATGAGAGAGGTAGAACGTGGGATTCATTACGGCAAGTCTACTTTTGTGTGTCCCAGCATGCGATACAACTGTGCGTGTAAAAGCTTCGAGCTTTTTGACACCAACTATTTTATTTGCTTCTCGCAAATTATAGGATTTGTGGAATTAAACGCTTTGAAAATGACATCTATAATCTGCATTATGCTCTTCTGTGACGTACAAGATTACGGGAGCATTAAAGCTATACCCACTTGTAATTTTTATAAAAATAAACTCATAAATTCAATTTTAATGAACGGCATTATGCATGAACGCATTATGCGCCATTATCTAAGTTTCAAGAAAAATACGACTATGATTGAAAGTTCAACTTCCTACATTTCGGAGTTGCCAACCTAAATAACTATACTGTAATAAAATAACTACACTGTAATATTGTGCGGGCTAGCGATTAAACTACTATTAATGAACCACGCTCTGCGCAACCATTTTGTGCGGGTTATCATTTTACTCCTCGCTACCATTTGTGCCGGATCGTCTTTTGTCTCTGTTGCTTCTACTAGCGTAGATCTGATTACCTCCAAGGTTATTAATCACAAAGCTACTTGCCCCGGGCCCATAGGAGGCAAGGATTGATTCATCTTTCTTTCCTAGGCGTTTTAGCATAACTCAATAATAGTTCTCAAAACAACAGAGTGACTTAAAATAAGTTTTCACTATAATTATTAATCAGGAAAGCTAGACAGAAAAAATAAAGGGAGCTGGAATGATCTCCTAAATGAGTGCATTTTCGTATAGGATTATAAACATCCACATGCACATAAATCATTAGAACATTAATTTATAAAAGTGATATTTAATGTAAACAAGAAGTCTGAAGTAAAAACATAACCAAGATAAACATTTGATCATTCAAAAAGAAAAAGAAAGTGAATAAATAAATAATACTCTTACAGGACAAAAAACCACATGATACCACACACCACACTCATGCTAGAGTCTTCCCCGGTCTTCAGGACCAACATAAACTCCGCCACTTCGCGGCTCCAGACGATCTTGTCCACTTAAAAGTCCGATCCCATCCCGGAATGGACAGATGAATGAATGATGAATGAATGATAACGTTCTCGCTGTGCATAACGTATTTGAAGGTTCCGAGGTAGAGGGGAGATGCGCCGTAGAAACAGCGCACCAGGAGAGGTAAAGAAGGAGAGTGGGGGTAAATGTATAGAGAAAGGAATATTGGCATAGTTCATGAATCTCACAGTCTAGGGAGGATAACGACGCAGCAGTAATGAGCCGAGAAACGCACTTTCGGTTCAATATTACATATTAAAACCCACGTGTTATTATTCAAGATCACACTGATGGACGATTATGAGATTCGCGGGTTAAAATTCGACAGTATGAACTTCTGAGGGCTTAAATGTGTTCAGCGAACTTCTTTTCGAAGTGAAGTAAAATAGTGGGTCTCTCTTACTTACTTACTTACTCACTGGCACTATCGAACCCGTAGGTTCATGGCCGCACGGACATAAGCTCTCCATACATCCATATCCTGAGCTAATGCTTTCCCATTATTCCCTGTATAATCTATTTCCCTCAAATCATAGTTAATGTTATTCTCCCACCTAATTCTTGGTCTACCAACTGGGCGTTTTCCCTCTGGCTTTCCTACAAGAAGCTTCCATGCTAGTCTTTCATTTTCCATACGTGCAACATGTCCTGCCCATCGCAGTCTACGAGACTTAACTGTTCTTATTATATCTGGCTTGTGATTTATGACTTAACTGTTCTTATTATATCTGGCTTCCTATAAAGACCATGTAGTTCATTGTTATGTAGTCTTCTCCATTCACCTGTCTGTTCATCTCTCCTTGATCCAAAAATTTTCCTAAGTACTTTATTCTCAAATACTTGTAATCTCCTTTCCTCTCTTAAAGTAAGAGTCCATGTTTCGCACCCATATAATATAACTGGTAGAATAATAGTTTTATATATTTTCAGTTTAACGTTTTTTGAAAGGAGTTGGGACATCAAGAGTCTCTGCAATGCATGATAGCACGCATTTCCAGAATTGAGCCTATGTTTAATTTCCTTGTGCATCTCATTCCTATTTGTGATTATTGTTCCTAGGTATTTGAATTCAGCCACTTCCTCAAAATTTCCCTCATTTGTCATTAGCTGTCCATTTCCATAATATAATGTATTTCTATGCGTGACCATATATTTAGTTTTATTGATATTTACTTCCAGTCCTAATTTCTTAGTGTTCCTCAATAGTGTATGCGTGTTGTCCTTTAGTCTCTCTCTATGTTATATTCTTGGTACGTACAGTCCAGTTCTGATAAGTGTAGCCGTCTTTGTGCGTAGTAGGAGGGAACATTGCCGAGCAAAAAACATTTTCTTATTAACAATAATAATAAAATTAATTGTTATAATAACGGTGCTATCCTATGATGAACACTTCTAGAACTTACTAGAAAACAAAAATATTCACTACCACAGAACTAGTAAATATGAAAACTCAACGTGTAGCAACTATTATGTTTTCTAAAACTGAGGATAGTTGCTGGCGGTATAATCCACAGACGAAATGAATTAAAGCAAGGGACGAAAGGGGTCACGGGGGATTGCAAGCGATACAATGGATTTCTACCTGAAAATATAGGAACAGTCATGATGTCACTCACATCTGTAGTTTATTTCAGGCGTATTCAATTTTATTTTTTATATTTTGTGTTTTACGGTAATTAAATTTGCTCTCCTTATTAAGTTTGGTTACTTTTATATTTTAATGTTTCGTAGTTCATTGTGAGATAAGGGCGATGATTAAAATTTTTAAGTGTGTCCGTCAGACAAGGAATTAACACGCTCGCTCAGCGTCTAAATGAAGGTAAGTTATAGTACAATCCTTCATGATATAATGTGTTGAGTATAAAATACCTACTGCTTTCATACACTTCGTCTGTGGACTATACCTGCAATTCGTCTTCCCCTCTTACCGCACGAAACAACATAGACCCCACAAAAGCGGCTAAAGAAGCCAGAACTAAACTGTAAAAGAGCCCTCAATCTTGAAATAAAATACCTCTGAATAAAATTTGTCTGCTCTTTCACCCCTGTTGCCTATTTGAAATGGCTACACCAATAAGCTTAGCTTTTACTTTGTGCCATTAATTGAAATACCAACTGTGGGTAAAGCAGGTAGGTGTTTGTGTTAAACTTAATTCATTGAGCCACTGCTATGGCTCCTTGTCACGAAGCGAGCCAGAGTTCGAGTCTCGGTCGAGACAAGCTTCGTGGGTGAGGTCTATTTTTTGGGAGGTGTTTTTTCCTCACCTGAAAACAAGTGTCTTGAAATGTTAAGGCCCTAACAGTCATTTAACCCCATATGGCCATCATAATCATCATTCATATTAGCCTTAGATTAAGTTTAGGATTATGGAATCTCCTGACGCACCGCTATCATCATTATCACCACCCATTATGTATCATCAGGGCAGCGTAAACCACCTTCCAGGCGCCCCATCCTCAGAAGTGGGTTGCAATACGCCGATGTCGGGTAAGAACACCAGAAATGTAGAAATGACAACCTGGAACATTGTTAAATATATATAGGCCTATATAGTTTTCCATCGGTTTCTTTCTTCTTTGTTTTGTTTTGGTTTTTGATATTCCTTGTTGGCATATAAACAGGACACATACTCAGATTCAAGTCGGAGATTTAAAGCCCTCCCTACTCCATAGGGAATCAAACCCGAATCATCGGAGTAGATGATGATAATAATAACAATAATAATAATAATAATAATAATAATAATAATAATAATAATAATAATAATGCTTTATTTTAGCTGGCAGAGTTAAGGCCATAAGGCCTCCTCTTCCACTCAACCAGCAAATAGTAGAATTATACAGAAATTACATACATATTACAATATTAAGATATTATTAAAATACAGACTAAACAAAATACAATGATGATGTAATCTAGTACTAGCTAATACTAACAAAAACATAGAATATAATAAAATTAAAATGATATAAAATAATGTAAGTAGCTTCCTAGATGATTATTAATGGAATACTCTATATAGTTGTTATGCAGTTAATGTTTTCATTGTGTCGAACTTAAGATATCAGTTAATTTTGATTTAAATAATAATAGCGATTGACAGTCCCTGACAAGTGAGTTCCATGCTCTAGTCATGCCATGGGACGGATTTTTTAATTATACATGTTTAATCAGAAAACATTCTGAGAAGTAGTATCTGGTTGCAAACTTCTAGATGATAGAGGAAACTAAGATATTAGAAATTAGCTAATCACTCTTAAACTTTTAGATAAATAAAATTATATAGAAAAAACTGTAAAGAATATGTCCAAATAATGAAAGACAAACGCATACCTAGAAGTATATTTAATTACAAACCAAAAGGAGACAGGAAAATAGGTAGACCGAAAAATATATGGAAACTTCTAGAATCTATGAGATCGGAACAAGCCACATGGGCTTAATCTGTGAATGTTGTTGTTGATGATGATAATTAGAAAAAAGCCTGTCAGAACCTGGATTCGAACTTCTGCCCTCTGGCCTTCCCAAGCAGCGCTGTAACTATTTGGATCAGATATAGGCCTATTCATAGGGAGGAGAAGATGTTAATAGATTTAGTGAATTGAAATTGTAGGGAGAGGTAACAGAATCAGGCAGGATACTTGAATAAGCTTATGTAGATGAGATATTCTTACTGCAGGGATTTAATTTTCTCACTGAAGCTTGGTGTAATATGATAAGGTCAAAATCTGACCTGTCTACGTCATGGGGGTGAAAAGCCAGAACTGAGGTGGAATTTCGCATGCCAGTCACTTCACACTGCTACATACCAGAAATCTTTCACTTTTTATCTTATTTCCGCTCGTCTTTTCTTGTATACTAACGGTCTTAACTAATAAAAATCTCTTATACAGGCTTTCATCTGTTGTTTAATTATACAATATATAAGCCTGATGTAGATCACGTATAATTTCCTTACTAATAAACGTTGTGCCGGAGCTATATAACAAAACAGCCGTTATACACAATACGTCACATATTCGTCATCACAATGACGTCAGAACAATATTACGCGCAGTTTGTAACAGAAATAAAACAACATCAAATAGTGATTAATTGTGTAAGAAATGAATATGGATAAGAATTAATAGAGATTCCCAATTGAGGAGGTACGGAAAAAATAAGTGTGTTTTAATTTATATACATTTCCCTTTACGCTATGTCAAATATATCGTAGAATTGGTTTCACAGATAAAACGTGCTGCCATCTAACGTCAAGAATTTCGACCAATTCTTGGAAACTAATAAAAGCTTTTCCCATTACTTATGAAATGTATGCAGTGTTTTAAGATGCGTTATAAAACGTTCAAAATAGTAGGAAATGTTACCGACAACAAAACAACGTTTCAAGCGAAAAAAAAATCACTATAGTTTGACCGGGAATCGAACCTATGACCTCACGCATCGTAGTCAGAAGCTCTAACCACAAGACTACCAAGTTAACATGCAGCTTGTTTCAATAATAGTACTTGTATACTTAAATACATTTTTATATCGGTGAGTGTGTGTGTTATGTATTAAAGATGCAAGAAAGTTTTCTTAAAATAATATTATGAAGCATTTAAACTACATTTAGGTTAAATCTTGTCTACAGCAATTATTGTAGAACATATTCTTTTGTGAATCGATGTTCAATTTTAAAATATTGTTAGGCCTAATCGAGAATGAGTGTAACGAAAGGCATTTATGATGCCTTTATTTTCCTACCCAGAGCTTTATTAATATTATTTATGCCCTGTGCATCCATCAAACAGTCGTTAAAGTGTTGCATTTTGGGTTAAATTTAAGGAAACTTTCATCAATATCATAAGAAAACAATCAGTTGATCTTGATGTCCGACATTTTGTCTAGTTATATAATCCTTAAACAAGGCTGGAGGCATGTATAACTATTCCCATGTAAAGTTGTACACTTCTTATACACTGAACAGCTAATACAGTGTTTATTAGTAAGAATTTTGAACTGAGATCTGTATAAACCTTGTATAAAAGTTATATATGGATTATTAGTAAGAGGCTAAAACTATATACCCGTTCTTCTCCTAATGGGAATTATGGCGCTCTCTAGTGAGAGTGTTGTCACCAAGCTAATTTAGTTATTCTTATTTACCCATGAATGTCAAAGAGTGATTTGTGTCTCAATTTAAATTTGTACCTTACAAAACAGTCGTCTTCAACTATAATAACTTCTGTTATAAACGTTGTCACATTTAAAATTCAAGGACTTTCAAAGACATGCTTCATTCTTTAATTTTAAGGGGGTGATGGGTGAAATTTCTATTTTCTACCTTTTTATTGAACTAGAGACTTGATTTTTGTATAAACATTCACTGTATGACACATAACGATGTGTTTAAGTTTCATTCTTGTGAGATATTTTATGAGTTATTAAATATTATATTTTTTTTAAAAATTGCATATATTATAATTAAATGGGTTCCACAATTTTTTTAGTAAAATGTCTGTTTTTTACAAGACCCCTAAAATATTTAGAAAAACATCATGCATTAGAATTCTTCTAATGTGAATACAAAGGGAGAAAAAATGTACCTCATGCGTGGAATTACAAAAAAAAATAATTGCATACATTTTATTTTTTATTTGTTAGAATACTACTTCAATCATGAAACCCATGCACTACTTTGTTATCCATTGTTTTTAGGACATGCAGTAAAATTTTGAACCTTCTGGGACAAAATTTGTGAATTCCATTCAATTTTGAATGTACAAAAATGCAGTGGAAATAAAAGTGTGGAAAAACAAGTTTAATGATTTGCTTGCAGCTAGTATTTAACTGGCGCAGCCTATTACCTCTGACGTAATTTAGGGCACTTAGAAGCGCCATAGGTCTCTGAAACTTTACCAACATATACATTAGAGTACAGGCTATTTTTTAGTACAAAGAACAAAAAATACCAATTTTGATCTCAAATGGTCAATTTTTTCACTCATCACCCCCTTAATAGTATGACGAGGTTTATAACAGTAGTTATTATAGTTGAGGACGACTGTTTTATAAGGTACAAATTTAAAATTGAAATAATTCTAACCTCAACGGTGTCCAAACATGATTATTAAAAGTATAGAGTGATATGTGGTCGGCATATCGCATTAGTGAAACACCTAGTGAGCAAATAAGGTATTAATTGGATGGATAACAATCCGTAAATTTAGCACAGAGATCTCTTTATTCAGGCTTGTGGTTCCTTAACCAGCCTGAAAATCTTCAGACTCGGGGAAAAAAGTCCCTCCCGGAGGAATCGTCCTTTGATTTTTCCATCCTAAAAATCCATTGACCCCTGCCGGGTTTGAAGTCGCGTCCTTCGGAATTAGGTGCAAGTAACATAACCACTAGACCACCTGGACCGACAATAGGCATGTATCAGTTTGTATACTGTTCAAACATAATGGAATGTACCAGCCACCACTGTTTGTAAATCACTTGTATTTCACTCTACCGCTACTGGAGATTGTTTCAGGCTTTTACAAGTATAGAAAATAGCATTCATTACTCATTGTAGCAATTCTTGTTAGTGAACGTGTATTTTTATGAGAGATTGATTTATTAGTTAATTCATTTTTAATAAATCATTTAGTTATATGGTTTCACCTACAACTTTGCCAAAAAAATGGGTGTCATATTTATGGAAAAAATACTATTATGAAACGTATTATTATCGCCCACATATTTAATAAACTTAGAGGGGTGAATTCAATTACTGGAACAGCGGCCAGCGGAGATGTCACTAAGCATATCCTATCAACGAAACTTGTTTTGTCACATACAGCTGTAGTTAAAGAAGAATACGCAGCTAAATCATCTCGTGTGGTAAACTCAGCGAGTATTTTCTGAAGTTAGTGACTTTTGTCGTCATAATCTATAAAATTCAAAATGTTAACTTTGGATGTTCTTTATTAACCACATTAGAATGATCACGATTAAGATTTTTAGTAGCAGTAGTGAAAATAATTGGTGTCATAAACTTATGTTGATGCTTTACTTATGTTAGAACGAGAAGAGAGAGACATATTTGCACTTCTTTCACTCAGTCTGCGGCGTCAAGTGGCAACAGCGTTCCCATAAGAGCATTTTTTATTTAGAGCCACACCACCACCCCCCGGGTTACCTCGGGCACAATGCCCTTATCCCCGGATCTGCTCTATGTCCCTATATATATATATATATATATATATATATATATCTAATTTTTATTGAAATACATAATAAATATACAATTCGGGTATTTGAAGTGTGTAGTTGTTATATAAAATAAAAATAAAGTGTGTTAATGTGTGTGTGTGTGTGTGTGTGTGTGTGTGTGTGTGTATGTATGCGTGTGTGTGTGTATGCGTGTGTGTGTGTGTGTGTGTGTAGTAGTAGTAGTAGTAGTAGTAGTAGTAGTAGTAGTAGTAGTAGTAGTAGTAGTAGTGGATTGGTGAAGTTTTTAACGCCTCTCTTGTCTCCGCTGGTCTTCATCTCTTCTGAATTCCAAAACTCTTTCTGTGTACTTGGTGAGAGATTTGAAGGTTTCCTTCCCGGTCCAGAATTCTAAGGCGGGCGGCCATTGTGTTTCACCAATCATGGCTGCTTCCTCCAGCTCCTGCCTGAAGACATTGTACTGTAGCAAGATTTAATAGACTTTAAATACTAGAATGCAATTAATACGATTAATAGTAATAACTGGAAGGCGCACAAGCGTGCACATGAGTCTATTACCAACATAGAAACCCAAACGAATGGTACCTACCCCTCTAAGGTATAATTAATAACATGTACATTTGGAGTGGGGAAGGTGACTTTATGGGAGGAGTCATTGCCCTTATAAGGCAAGGACACGTGACAAAACGCTCTCACATACTCTCACACTCATACGTTCTACAAGAAATAAGTCCTACAGCAACCGTCCGCGACCTTTAGTAAATTTTAAAATCTTAAGTATTTTAAAATCCAAGATAATTAGTAACTCAGAATTTTAAGTGATATTAAATACACGTGGACTTAAATAAACTCATGAACTCCACTCCGAATATTAATGAGATATAAAACGATTGTAATTCTCTATGCATTGTTAGTGCAAAATTATTCAATAAACTGGAGTAATAAGTTTAAATTTATTTTTCTTCTTCTTCTACTACAAGTTTAGGCTATGCAGCCTGTTCCGGCGAAGTTAAAGTGGAGTCCATCTTCTACGTGGTCGGCCAACATCTCTTGTTCCTCTGGGATTATACACGAAGGTTCTTTTTGGTATTCTTTCGTTGTTCATTCTCATTAAGTGTTCTGTCCATTTCTTATTATTTTCGCTGATTTTATCTTCAATTTTATATATATTTAATTCTTCTCGTATAGTTTCATTCCTTATTCTATCCGCTCTTGTGCATCCTTTCACATTACGTAAAAACAGCATTTCCGTAGTCTATATCCTGCTTTTATCCCTTGATTTCATTATCAAATTTTCACTTCCATACAACACAAGCCATTTGTTCCTTTATTTATAATTACATAAATAATATAAACATCCCTGAGTACATAAGAGCAATGCTATTCTAGACACGACGAAAAACCCTATAGTTGCGTCTTTAACACTGATTCATACAACAGAGGTTAGACTGGTAACAAGAGTCCGCCTCTTTAAGTTCTCACCTTGGGAGCGCTGTTCGACACTCGAGTTTAAAGTTAATATAACACTGTGTATTGGAAGAGAAGGTGCTGATCGAACATACACTATCTGCTGTGGACAGGTAATCTCAAGCTTAACCTGATATTGTTATCTTGCAGTCTATTGTGGATATGATTACGTCACTTGTAATACCAGGATAACCGAACATGTCAATTAACTGCAACACGCATAACATTCTCACAACATACGTAAACATAACTTAATTAAGTGTAAATGATAATATTTTGTTAGCAATTCTTATCACATGAGAAGAGTTTTAAATGGTGGATAACTACATTGCCCAAAAAATAGGAACGCATGTTAAAATCAAAGTACCAAAACATATTCAAAGTAGATTTCATGGTAACTGACGTAACAATTGCAAAAATATAAAATAATATTTTTATCTTTTTAGCCTTCAGATAGGACACTTCATTTTCTTTCCAAAACACAAACGCGTATCTTAATATATAAAAATTACGTGTCACGTTGTTTGTCCGCGATGGAATCCTAAACTACTGGACCAATTTTAATAAAATTTTGCACACTGTGTGCTGTTTGACCCAACTTGAGACCTACGGTTGTTTATAACTAAATTTATAGTTGCATTATTTTTTATTGCAAATTATTTGTTTATTATTTAACAAAGAGTTATAATTATCTTGAGTTCCATACGATTCTAACAGATGACGGAGTAAGGTAATTGGTTTATTATTTAACAAAGAGAGATCCAGGTGGCTGTGCTTTTTGTTGCAACCGCGAATTTCAATTGAATTACTAATATTGATTATTTCATAATTTAAGTGTGTTCAGTGTTTATTTTATTTTCAATATATTGATAATATTAATTTCGTGTGTATTAGTTTTTAAGTAATCTGGCTGAAAGACAGCAACTTAATTTAAATTTAACTGGACCGAGAAGGGACATTGAACAATATGGCGAATCAGTTCTAGAGACCATGAATGATAAGATATCAAGTGAATTTCCGCAAATTGGTATAGGCCTATGTGACATAAATCTTACATTAAGAAGAATGTCAATTTAAAAACATATGAAGGTCCTAAGGAACGGAATAACAGAACTGTAAGTAAGTATGTTAGTTATAATAATATGCCTAATATTACAGAAACAATATGGATGCCTCAATTAAATGAAAAACAAGATTACTATAATATATCACAAGATGATATTACTTTACAGAGACTTCTTGATGATGATGAGAATCCAAACTGCCAACAAGTTCGTAGAAAAAAAAAAACGAAAGTATAATGAAATCAGCAAGCCTCCTCAAAATATTCCATCAATAAATGTATATAATCCTTATGATACACTTATGGATGATACTGAGAATTCAGGCAACATAAATTCATCTCAATCAACAAAACCATACTGAAAAATTAACGTAAAAATAGTTAAAGGCGATATGAAGTTCGCCGGGCCATCTAGTAACTTATATATAGTACACCGCTGTGGTCTCAAGGTAACGTGCTGCGTAGTCACGCAGCGAGCCCGGGTTCGATTCCCGGTCAGAACAGGCTCCTGAGTGAGGTTTTCTCGGAGTTTTTCCTCACCTGTAAGACAAATGTCAGGAGGCTTAGGGCCCAAAGGTCCCCGAAAATCATCCGGCTATTATCATTGTTTCATGTCAAATGTTATGTGGAATTCATATATAATTTTCGCAGTCAACTTTTGTGAATTTAAAGTACTGTTTAAAAGCGAAAAAAAACATTCAAACTAACTTCCTATTCAACTTTTCTATAGAACAAAATATTAATTGATACAGAAAGTAAAGTGAAAATTCAAATTGCCTTGTTTACTAATTAATGTTTCCATGGTTATTTCAACACTCACTACATATTGTGTCCTCTGCTTGAATGACTTCGTTACACCTAAGTATCATTCTTCGCACCAACCATCTAATAGAGATTTGTGGGGTTCTCTCTCATTGTTCACCGAATGAATTACGAATTCTCCCAGGTTCTGTGGCACAGCAGGACGCTAGCTAACAAGTTTTTTCCTTATTCCAAAGTTTCCCAATTAAATTAAGGTCAGGAGTGCTTGCAGACCAATTATTCATTCGAATTTACCATTCCTACAGAATGTCTTTGGTATTCTGAGCTGTATAAGAAGTAACATTATCTTGATTTGCGACAACAATTGTCTTACAGGTGAAAAAATCCCCCCAAAGAAATCAACCAGGATGCTTGTCCCGAATTGGAATAGAACCCGTATCCGTTGCGTCTGAGGCAATAAAGTTACACCGAGTACACAGATGTTGACTGTTTTCTTAATTATAAGTGGTGATAATGATAATATGAACAAACTTAAATGCTGTTGTTATAATTTGATATTTTTTCCTTCAATATATCACTCCAAAACATACATAATTATATCAAATCCTCGCAACTGAAATTCTTTACAAAAGTAAATCAGGGGCTGCTGGACATTAACATTTAAAAGAAATCTAAATTTATTTTTTCTCTAACTTTGGTTTGATCATTATCATAAGTAATGCCACGACTGATTTCCAATTTATCTAGAGCATTTGCAAATCAAGAGTGGCATTTGTTAGGACTATTTAACAAATAAAATTAAGATGTTTACTCAAAAATCATTATTTAAATATCCATCCATCCATAGTAATTCTGCCCGAAGGCAGGTCCTTCACTGGGATCATAGCATTTCCATGCTATGCTTGCAGCTTTACTAGGGAATTGTAGCTTCCCGTTGCTTTCCACACCGGTGAAGGATGATGATGATAATGATAAGGATGATGATGATGGCCATATGATTTCGGGGACCGTTTGGGCCTTAAAGATTTCCTGACATTTGACTTACAGGTGAGGAAAAACCCCGATAGAAACCTCACCCAGAAAAACTGTCCCGATCGGGGATTTAATCCGGGCCCGCTGCGTGACAAGGCAGCACGCTACCTCGAGACCACAGCGGTGGACCTATTAAAATATAGTTATTTTAAAATATTTACATATTTAATGTAAACGGCGATGTTTGAAAAAAAAATGAGAAATGTTTGGTTATATTTAATTTGTTCATGACTGCAACTTTTTCATACTATTTACTGCCAAATAGGATCGCAATATTGTAAGAACGCACCTAGTGGAGAAAAAATTAAACACATCAAACTGTATATTATAACCAACATTATAGGTTATTAATTCTTTTTTTTTTAACAACTCGGTAAAATCAGTATTTAAAAACGCAATTATTCAACACAGAATTATCAAATGTGTAAGTCGAAGGAATCTGTTCATTGTTTGCTATATTCAACGTATTTGTTAAAGTCAGTCACTGCAAAATAATGCTCTAACCTGTCAAGGATATTAAAAAGGAGGAGCTTTCATTATTTCGATAATCATAATCTCATAATTATAGAGGTCAAATACGACTGTTATTAGTTGTTAAACAAAATTCATCGAAACGTGATTGGTCATTGACACCCATTTGGGGCATGAGTTAAATAGTCTTGTGTAATGTACACGTAATAATTGGTGTTTCCCCTTTAATTTATTACATTTCTACTGTTGTTATTATTATTATTATTATTATTATTATTATTATTATTATTATTATATTACAAACTAACTCACTGGCACTATTCAAAACGTAGATATGGCGCATGGACGTAAGCTCTCCACACATTCCTATCCTGACGTAATGTTTTCCAACCATCCCTTGAATAATCTACTTCCCTTAAATCATGGTTAATATTATTCTCCCACCTCATTCTTCTTCTACTAACTGGAAGTTTTCCCTACAAGAAGCTTCACTGTCCCTTTTTTTTTACCCATTCGTGTCACATGCCCTGCCCATCGCAGTCTATGAGACTTAACTGTTCTTATTATATCTGGTTTCCTATAAAGGTAATGTAGTCCACTGTTAGGAAGTCTTCACCATTCGCCTATTGTCATTATTATTATTATTATTATTATTATTATTATTATTATTATTATTATTATTATTATTATTATTATTATTACTATTATTAATCAAGGGATGAGGTCGGAAACAGCACAATAAAGGAAATTATGCAAGTTGAAAAAAAAATAGAAAAATTAGAAGAAAGAAAAATTCAAATGATATGAACACCTCATAAGAATGGAAAACGAGTTAATACGAAGAAGATCCTTAATTGGAAAGCTAATGGAAGAAGTGGAAGAGACAGATCTAGAGAAGGTTGGATAGATGGAGTGAGGAGAAGTATGGAAGCTAGAGATTTGAGGGAAGAAGATGCTTTAGACAGGAACCTCTGGCGTCAAATCAGTTTGGGTTGAAGGAGAAACACTGAATTGTGGAATATTCCTAATAAAAATTATTATTATTATTATTATTATTATTATTATTATTATTATTATTATGAGTTTTTAGTTTCCATTTTTTTTAAATTACAATAGAATCGCCCACGGATGGGCAAAAAATTCAACTGAATTATATTATTTTTTTCTGTTGATCGAGGCAAGAGCGACTTTTTAACATTGATAATACTGGTGAACATGATTTCTGTCTCATGAGTACCAATAGTTGTACCGAATACAGTTTTTTTTATCGTGTTTTCAAATATGTATTCGGAATTTCTCCATCACCCACAGTTTTTTTATTTCAATTTCAATTAATGGATTTAAATAATTATTTTTCATTGAACGTTTTTTCGTCCGTTTATCCATTGTAAAATAAAACCAAATGAGCTAACTCAAATGGTTTTGCATCCATGGAAAAGATATATCAAGGCAAATGGAATCCTAATAGGCTGGCCGAATACTGTTGGACCATCAAGAGGGATGCTCCACAGGCGAAATATAGCAGAAAATCGCTATTTCTTACTTCCTAGGTGAGTCCGAATGTTCGAATATTGTGTAGTTACGAATGTAGAAAATATTAAAGTGTTTGAAATTATAAATTCCTGTCTGTCGGAAACCTTGCGTGATGGAGAAAAACCGATATCATATTTGAATTCAGGAGAAAAAATTCTACCAAAATCACATATTTTTCTTTCTGAGACAAAAAAAAAGTTTCTTTTTTGTTGCCCAGTGTTATTACATGAGGTTTTCTGGTCCATGTACTTTGTTCATATTTGATAACGAAGACATAAAATGGTTTCGATATGACGATTTTCCTGTACTTTATCGCTGAATTACGTGATGTACTTAATACGGAAAGAGTACAAAGTATTCGATTTCACATTATGTCGTAAAGCTAAGATCATTAGCGGGTTTACGACTGCAGACTAGGAGCAGTAACTCTGGTATTATCAGCAACTCATCACGATGTTAATCTATCAGCCAACTGTTGTTCGCTCTCATCATCAGATAATTTAGCATTAAACTGTGTTTCCTGATGGCACGAATATTACAATGGAAACTCATTGTTACACTTCTCAAATGCTCCTCGGTTTATGAGAAGGTAATAAACCGATATGGAATTATAATTATTTACTCTGGTCTTATAGACTATTAAATACATCATAAGTAATGCCACGAGTGATTTCCAAATCACGACTCACGAAGTGAGGAGTGAATTTGTCTAGAGAATTTGGAAATCAAGAGTGGCATTTGTTAGGACTATTTAACGAATAAAATTAAGCTGTTTACTCACAAACCATTATTTAACTATAGTTATTTTAAAATATCTACATATTTAATGTAAACGACGATGTTTGAAAACAAATGAGAAACGATCGGTACGCTTCATTTGCTTCTTTTGTTCATCACTGCAACCAGATCATATTACTTATTGCCAAATGATCGCAATATTGTAAGAATGCTCTCTAGCGGAGAAAAAATGAAACACATCAAACTCTATATTAATTAATTTCTGATGTCGTATGATGTAAATGTGACAATTATATTTTTCTGGATTATCACCTGGGAAAAAATACATTTAAGAAAGTGCAAACAGTGGTTTATTTTTTTGGTGGTATAATCAATTGCTACAAATGTTTTTATATTAACTAATGCAAGCGCTATGTGTTGATATCCATGCACTATATATACAATCTGGTAGCCGTATTTCTTATAGAGTCAGTCACTGCAAAATAATGGTCAGACCTGTTCAGAATATTAAAAAGGAGGAGCTTTCTTTGATATGGTAAATTTAATATTGATAAATATTTGGTAAAACACGACTGTGATTGGTTGTAAAACAGAAATCATTGAAACGTGATTGGTCATTGACTCCCATTTGGGGCATGAGTTAAATAGTCGTAAGTAATGCCACGAGTGATTTCCAATTTATCTAGAGAATTTGGAAATCAAGAGTGACATTTATTAGGGCTATTTAACGAACAAAATTAAGCTGTTTACTTACAAATCATTATTTAAATATAGTTACCGGTATTTTAAAATATTTATATATTTAGTGTAAATAGCGATGTTTGAAAACAAATCAGAAATGTCAGGTTATGTATTTCACTGCAACTTGATCATATTATTTATTGCCAAACATGATCGCAATATTGTAAGAATGCACCCTAGTGGAGAAATAATTAAACACGTCAAATTGTATATTATAATCAACATTATAGGTTACTCATTTATTTTTTTTGTAAACAACCCAGTAAAATCACGGAACCTATTCATTATTTCCTATATTCAATGTATTAGTTGGAAAATAATGCCCTGATCTGTCCAGAATATTAAAAAGGAGGTAAAAAGGTAAAGGTATCCCACTACAGGCCATAGGAGACCCTTGGGGTAGTAGGAGGTTAGGGCTTCCACTTTTTCTAAACAACGGCACTTGATGTAGGTCGGGTTGTCAGCCCAGCGTGACGGCCGGCTTTACCCCCAGAATAAGAGTCTGGTACTCATCTCTGTTAGAGGCTGGGTCGACCTCGGGGCCATGGTGCCACCAAAAGGTTTGAGTCAGTTTAAAAACCTTGACCCCATCGGGACTCGAACCCTCGACCTCCCAATTTGTAGCGCACTGCCTTAACCACTTCGCTACGACGGAGCTTTCTTTATCACAAAAACAGGAGCTGATAAAGAGAAATCGATAAACAGCGAGGTGAATCACGACTGTGATTGGTTGTAAAACAAAATTCATTGAAACGTGATTGGTCATTGGCTGCCATTTGGGGCATGAGTTGAATAGTCAATATCAAGCTAATTTCATTCTTTGTATACTGACTAACAAAACACTGTTTGTCTCAAAGTGAATAAAAATAACTTGCACGATTATGCCATACACACCTTCAATTGCTGACAATCGTATTCGAGGAAATACTTGATTATTCCACATCAAATTATGTAGAAACAATCAAATTTCGTAAGAATTGTTTTAAAATTGCAGTGATATAATACGGACATTTTTATTCATCTCTTCTTTGCATAAAACTATGTTTTTCTAGCAATGTACAGTATAATTAGCCTATATTAATGTAATTTTAGATTCTAAATTCAATTAGTGGTTTGCAGAAACGAAGTCTAGCAATGGCTTCAGTTTTTACTTTTTTATTGTTTCCTTAATAACTGTAAATAATCGAAAAACAGCTGTTTAGTTTAGATTTTGTTTCTGCAAACCATTCACTATATAAAGATTTATTAAACACACTGTGTACTATATAATACATATACTGGAAGTTAATATCGTCTGCATAGAATTTTAGAGGCTTTCTTCTTGCTATACAGTCAATAAGGTGGTATTGTTGACATTTTTGGTCACATAGCTTGCAGAGGCACTGGTTCGGTGCGAGGTGGAACCATTTTTTGGTACATACTCTGTAGTGGAATCCATGTGTGGCGGTCCTCGTGAACACGTGTCTTAGGGAGAAGTTTGGTTCCTTCAATTCTTCGGTGTTCTTCCCTGGGGTCAGGAAGAATCCGCGGTCTATATCCTCTGCTTTTTCTTCTCTCTCTTATGTGTGTTTCGTAGGCCGGGGTGTTTGGCAGGTTATATTTTAACGCTATTTCTCTGATGAAGTCAGTCTTGGTTAGATGGTATATGAGTCGGGAGTTCGTTGACCTTGAAACCCTAAGTACTATCCGGGGGTAGGCAATTTTGACCCTTTCCAGTCTTTTCAGATTTGCTATGTTTAACCTAGTCCAGAAAGTGGTGATTGCATAGTACGCTATTGGTGATATCTTAATGTGAAATAGTCTTATAGCTGTTTCGATTGACAGCTTTTCGACATTTCGAATGTCAAATGTGGCCTTTATTGCTGAGTTGCATCTTTCCTGGATGTGCTTGGTGAATGATTTTCCTGCGACTAAACTATTCAGTAGTAAACATTTGTTGACAAATGTATGTGTTAAATTATGGAAAAATGATACATTTGGCTTAAGTACTGCCTGAAAAATTTAGGCAAATCCATTCAGAAATCGAAAAATTCATAAACAGTGCTTTTTTCGTTGGTGGTAACGGGTATTCCGGTTCCCCTTAGGCTATATTTTTTCACATTTCTCAGTTTTCTAAAAATCTATCTTTAATTTTGTTTGTCATTTTCGAAGTTGAGGTGGAAAAATATAATTAAAACTGTGTGGAAGAAATAATATTTAAATAGATGTCAGATTTGCGAGAGGCGAACCCATGCTGAACTAAATAGCAAGAGCTTCCTGCTTTTCAGATAATATAAACAGTGTAAGAGAGATATGTTAACATCTGCTTTCCATCTTCAATTAAATATACAAATGTTATTGCGAAAGTTATCTTAGTTTATAATCGGATCCTGATGAATAGTGTTATTCTTGCTTCAAGATTATTTTCCTGGCATCAAAAGAACTTCTTTAAAATTAGCGTGAAGATTGAAAGCCCAACTGAAGTAAAATAAATATGCTACCCATAACATAAGACACGTTCTCGCTCATAAGATAATGTTGAAAGCGGAGCGAATATAGCACACAAGAGTTTATTTGAAGTGGAGTATGGTACCGGCCTGGTTGTAGGCCTTGACCCATTCTTGGTGTGCTTGTCTTTGAAGTCGTGGTTGTGTGCTAGCTGTAGAGAGTACTCCTCCCACTGCTTTTTCTGGTAGATGTATCTTCATTGATGTTCGGCATAAGCTTTTCGGTCTTAAAAGTTTATTTTTCTTGAAGTTTTCAAATTTGTTGGTCTATTTCCTTGAAGAAATTTGGGAATTAACAAAGGATAACGTAGGTTGAAGGATTTGAGAGTTCTGAAGGATGGTGGTAAGGAGAATAAGAATATAGCAGAAACTAAATAAGTTAGTACAGCAAAACTTGCTTAAAGCGGAATCGCATGGGACCGATTTTATTTTTCACATTAGACAAAATTCCGCATTATAAAAAAGTGAAGTTTGGTATGTATGAGCGACTTCGACGGTAACGCTCGAAAAAAAAGTTTCGTCAGCGTTAAAAATGTCCCTTAATAATAATAATAATAATAATAATAATAATAATAACAATAATAATAATAATAATAATAATAATAATAATCATCATCATCATCATCATAGTACATTCACGAATTTAGGCCATTTGTTGACCTGTTTCGGCCTTAAGAGAAACACCATCCAAAAGTCTTTTGAGTGGACGTCCTGGTCTTGTCTTCCTGCAGGTTGATATCTTAACATTTGTTGGGTATTCTGTGATCTTCCATTCGATGAACATGTTGCATCATCTTGACTTATAATCAGAAATTTTGTTTTCTAAAGATTCCATGTGTAATTTTCTAAGATGTCTTCTTTTTGTTTTTGTGATCTAGTAGTGTGTATCCAGCAGTCCTCCGAAGATATCTCATTTCAGCAGATCTAAGTCTCTGTATATCCTTCTGTTTCAACGTCCATACTTCGCTACCATACAAAAGAGTTGGAAGAGCCAGTGTTTTATACACTTCAGTCTTGAATGCTTTTGGACTAACTGTGGCTTGAAGATAGAATTTATTAACCCTAAAATTCTTAAAAATTTAGATATTTTTGCATTTACATCCTTTTCTTCTTCATATGAGATATTGCATCCTAGATATGTAAAATTATTCACCTGCTCCAAATTTTATTGTCCAGTACAATTTACTTCTGACAGGATCTGCACCTTGAAATAATTAATAATAATAATAATAATAATAATAATAATAATAATAATAATAATAATAATAATAATATGTTCATAGTAAATATATTGTTTTTTTTTAACGCAGACACTTCACACGCATGATAAAAGTCTTTCGTTTTTATTGTCTCACAGTGTGCAGGAATATGGCTTCAGTTGCTACGATTTCGGCCAGTCTCTAAAGATCTTACTGAGTTTAGAGCTGTGAGGGAGACTGTTTATGGCGCAATTCCAATGGCGCCATAGTTTACGATTCGTAAGGAATTGCTTATGATCTTAGCTTTAGAAGTCATTGAGCAAATAACTTGAACTTGCTACTTTGTTAACTGGATTGCAACCTTATATAACATCAGAATGTTTCACAAGGAAAATGTTAATAATCTTTCCACACGAAATTTAGAAGTACAATAATAGTATATTACGATTCCAGGTTGGGAAGTGGTTTTTACAGAAGCGAGGAAATTATTAAAAAACCGAGCGATGGTGAGGTTTTTAATTTCCGAGATTCTCTAAAACACTTCACAAACGTATGTTGTACATTATTTTTTCAGCGATGTTGTTTTCAAAAATAATAAATAATACTAAATAAAACATATTTCTTTTCTTCTTCTTCTTCTTCTTCTTCTTGCAGAATGCATATTGGGTGATGATGCCCGTTCTGCGACTACAAAAACTGATCTTTCCATCGGTCGAAGGGTCTTCCGAGGTCTCTTTGCCTTAGGGTTGAGGTGGTAAATCATCTTTGGTAAACGGGAATTTGACATTCTCTGGACGTGTTGGAACTATTTAATCTGATAATTTTGGTATATGTTCAACCATTTCTCTACTATTCCACTGCATCCTTATCTCATCACTTTCATTCTATCCCTTAATGTTACTCCAGTTAGTGATCAGGAGGAATCTCATTTGTGAACTATTAATGCGGGATTTATCCTTTTGCTCGAAGTGTCCAGCATTCACTTCCGGACTTGTTGGAAATATTTGCGATCATTATAAACAACTGACTAAAGTTAACAGTGTGGGCAATGTTTATTAGTTGAGATTATAGCAGGCCGTGACACCAATCGGGGATAAAATGGCGGCAAATAAGTATTTGTTTTTTATTGTTTCAAATATAAATGCAGTGATTTGTTCGTATAATGAATATTAAAATACCTTTTGGATATATTTGTGTATATACATTGTACCGTAGAATACATAAAGGGCAGTGGTTTACTTCCCGCACGAGATTTGTAATGTGATATATTACAGTGTAGTTATGTAGGTTGGCATCCCCAAAATATAGGAAGTTGAACTTTCAAACATGTCCGTCATTGCTGTAAGTACGACAAAACGCATTATTGCGCAAAAATATTATTTTCTCATAAGCCAACAAACTAATACATAATATCAAGCTAGAAATACACGTCATTGTAAAATGGTTCTTTTCAGAAATATGTAAAAATCAACATTTTGAATAAGTTCACCGCTGTGGTGTCGAGGTAGAGTGCTGCCTTGTCACGCAGCGGGACCGGGTTCGGTCCCCGGTCGGGACAGTTTTTCTGGGTGAGGTTTTTATCGGGGTTTTTCCTCAGCTGTAAGACAAATGTCAGGAAAACTTTAAGGCCCAAACGGTCCCCGAAATCACATGGCCATTACCATCATCATCATTCATATTCATCTTAGATTAAGCTTATGATTAGGGACTCTCCTGGCGCACCACTATCATCATCATCATCACCCGTCATATCAACGGGGCAACGTAACCCCGCCTTCTACGCGCCCCAATCTCTGAAGTGGGTTACAAGTACGCCATGCCAGGAGACAGCACCCCAGGAACGTCGAAAGAGGATCTGGGGCATTTGCAAAAAAAATGAATAATTTATGTATTAATTATGGAAAATAACATTATGAGGTTTTCAGTTAATAAAAATTAATTAAATGAACCATATCTCACCTCATATTTAGTGTTCTTCAAGCACGGAAAGTGCGGTTTTCAAGAGTAATCCCTTCCATCTTCAGACCAAAATTCTACAGCCGAATGGTGGCTGAAGATGGGAGGGATTCCTCTTGAAAACTTCAGTTTCCGTGCTTGAAGAACGCGAAGTATGAGGTGAGATATGATTCTTAACTAATTTTTATAATTTGGAAAAATGCTCAAACGCAAGAGTTGTTGTATTCGTGCACTATTTTGTGTGTAAATATTGTGTCCGAGTTAAGAAATGCAATTTTTTGCGCGATAGTGCGTTTTGTCGTACTTACAGCAATAGCGACCAAGATTGAAAGTTCAACTTCCTACATTTCGGGGTTGCCAACCTAAATAACTATACTGTAATAAAACAACTGTAGTGTTCTATCACATATTACAAACCAAGTGTGGGATGTAAAACCACTGCCCTCTATTGTATACTACGCACAATGTATATACAAAATATATCCAGAAGGTAGTGTTAATATACATTATACAAAATAAATCACTGCATTTTAATTAACTGAACTTTATTTCAAACAATATAAAATAATAAATACGTACTTGCCCCATTTTACATCTGATTGGTGTCACAGCCTGCTGTAATCTCAACTAATAAACATTGTCCACACTGTTAACGTTAGTGACTTGTTTATAATAAACGCAAATATTTCCAACAAAGATGTTGTTATTTTACTATTATTCATTATTTTTAAAACACCATCGCGCAAAAAAAAAATGTATATTCAATGCATGTTTGTGAAGTGTTTTACAGAATCTCGGAAATTAAAAACCTCGCTATCGTTCTGTTTTTAAAACATTTCCTCGCTTCTGTAAAAACCACTTCCGAACTTCGCATCGCTATATACTATTTATTCAAGAGTGGGAATCTGAATTAAATGACAGTATGTATATCCTACTGGTCTAGCTTTTGCCAGGTTCGTGGGTTCAAATCCGACTGGGGTCAATGTAATTTTCAAGTCGTAAAAAAAATTGTGTGATTTTTTCGACAGAGAAGTAAATCCGTGGGGTCCCGTGTCAATAGCCCCAGACTTGAAATAGGAACGAGATTTGTGGGACTTTTCACACCAACTTTGAATTGCAACGCCACCATAAGTGTTGTTAAAGAGTGTCATTAAATGGAATGTGTCTACTTATAAAAATTACGGCATTTATTTGAAATGCTTTATTTGGAACTGTTAACAAGGGAACTGTCAACCATTACATGCCGAAAATACCTTGAAATTTCTTCTAGAGAAGCGTTATGATGTATGAAGGGCGTGTCCAAAAAATTATCTCGTTTTAAATAAAATATATTAAAATTCTGATTTAAACTATAGGGAAATAATGCAACACACGAATTGGCCGATTGGATTACCCTTACTACCTGCCGCCTGTGCCGCGTCCCGCCTCACTTCACGTCGCCCTTACTCAGCCAGGGAGTCTATCAGCTGCGTACTGTGGGTTGCGATTGCAGGACTCTGGCTTCAATTTTATGATTTATAGTTTAAAACGGCAGATTATTTTTGGACACGGTCATGGTACACCATAAGACTTGTCTGGGAGACTTTCAAGGTAGGTTTCCGCATGGAATGGTTGACCGTAAAAACGGCAGGTCATTTTTTGGACACGGCATGGTACACCTAAGACTTGTCTGGGAGACATTTCAAGGTAGTTTCCGCATGGAATGGTTGACCGTAAAAACGGCAGGTCATTTTTGGACACGGCCATGGTACACCATAAGACTTGTCTGGGAGACATTCAAGGTAGGTTTCCGCATGGAATGGTTGACCGTAAAAAACGGCAGGTCATTTTTTGGACACGGCCATGGTACACCATAAGACTTGTCTGAGAGACATTTCAAGGTAGGTTTCCGCATGGAATGGTTGACCGTAAAAACGGCAGGTCATTTTTTGGACACGGCCATGGTACACCATAAGACTTGTCTGGGAGACATTTCTAGGTAGGTTTCCGCATGGAATGGTTGACCGTAAAAACGGCAGGTCATTTTTTGGACACGGCCATGATACACCATAAGACTTGTCTGGGAGACATTTCAAGTAGGTTTCCGCATGGATGGTTGACCGTTCCCCTATAATAAATGCAGTCTTGTAATTGTACAGCATGTCAGAAAAAATATTCCAAAACACGCTTGATATTTGTGGAAAATACTTTTTTCATGAGCAGCATTCCACCGTATGTAAAACTAATTTAAAATATGAGGTTGGTAAGTAGCCACTGTTAATATGACAGATGATACGACACTCTAGTAAAACGTCATCTCAACTACTCGAACTTTTAAATTTTGAACTCTGAGACTATAAAACTGTTATAATAGAAGCTGCAATAGGAATAAGATATGTCAGAAAGTCCAGAATTAAGACTATGTTATAATGTATTGACTTGTAAGATTTCTTTACTTTATTATAAAACAACTGTTGCTGTTTTATAAATATAATTTATTAAAGTTTTTCAGTGGTTTTAATGACATCTAGCAGCATTATCTCGATATCGTACATAATTATCACTTTTTTCATTAGGGAAGGATTTATTATTTCATTCATTCATATTGTTCTGCCCTAGAGAAAATCTTTCACTGCAAACTCAACGTTCTCCACTCTTTCCTTAACTCAGCCTTTCTTTTTGTATGCATACAAACCATTTATTTTAATGTCGTCTATCATCTGATGCCTTTCTCTGCCTCTAACTTTCTTTCCATTGAACATTCCTTCTAGGGCATCCTTTAGGAGACAGTTTCTTCTTAGCCAGTTGCCAATCCTATATATTTTCCTCTTCTTTATGAGTTCCAGCATTGTTCTTCTGTCACCCACTCTGTCTAGCATATCTTTATTTTTAATTTGTTTGTCTATTTTATATATTCCATCCTTCTCCATGTCCACATCCCACAAGCTTCCAATCGCTTTTCCTCATTCCGTCATATGTCCAAGTTTATTTATCATACATTGCTACACTCCACATAAAACACTTCACTAGCCTATTCCTTATTATTTTGCCAAAGGTCCGCAGAAAATGCTTATCCTCTTGTTAAAAGCTTATTTTCCCATTGTTATCCTCTGCTTTACTTCTTGCCCGCAGTTCATGTTACTACTGATAGTACAACCCAAGTATTTGAAGCTCTCCACTTGCTCAATGGCCTCATCTTTAATCCACATGCTTATCTTCCTTGTTTTCCTTCCTATAATAATGACCTTCATCTTATTTATATTTATCTTCATTCCATAATCCTCGCACTTGCCATTTAGCTCCATCAGCATGTTCCTCAGTATCATTCCATCTTCTGCTAGCAAAGCCTTCTTCTTCTTATTATTATTATTCTTCACTTCACGGGCTAGGCAAACATTGCCTGTTTTGTTCTGTCCATCTTTTCACTGGCCTTCCTACATTCTTTGAACCTCTTGGTTGTAGTTGAATGCTGCTCTTGGTAATCTTGTTACAATCATTCTTTCCACATGTGTAAAACATTTCTCTCTACATTATTTGATTTTCTCAATCAATGGATATATATTTAACTCTGTTCTTATATCTTCATACTCTATCCGATCCAATCTGTGCAGCCTTTTGTTCTTCTAAGGAAGTTCATTTCTGCGCTTTCTATTCTACTTTGTAATTTTTTGGTCAAAGCCATATCATCAGCAGATCTTATGCACTTAATTCTTATTCCTTCCAGTTTACGCCTCCCATATTCCTGCAGCAGTTCTTCATGAGGTCTTCCAGGTAGATGTTGAAAAGAGTAGGTGATAGAGGACATCCTTGCCGTACCCCCTTCCAATTTATCCCCGCTCTAACATTTATTCTATCTTCACTTTTATTCGCTGCTTCATATAAAGATTAGTTATGAGGTTCCTGCCCTTCCAATTCACGCCAATTTTCTTCAAGATCCTCATGAGTTTATTTTGGGAAGAATAGTAGGCCTATATTGCAATGCAAGGTTCGGAAGTGAGGAAATTATTAAAAACCGAGCGACAGCAAATGTTCCCAAGGTTTTTAATTTCCGAGATTCTGTAAAACACTTCCCAAACGCGCGTCTCCAGGAATGTGAAACAGGAATTCTGAGCCATTCTGTAACATTGTTATTTTGGAATAGGTTCAATGTGTGTGGAATTTGTTACCGGAAATAATAAATTACGATATTTCTATTGAAATTGTAAATCAAACATAAATCATCCTGCGACCCGTTAAAATTGCTGAACCACAATCTATTTAATTGGCATTTCTCCCAATTATAAATGTTAAAATTAATTACATATTTTTTTTTCAAGCACAATGTACTAATTTGACAGATTTCATATTGACAGCATCATTTTGCTAAATGTCATAGTCCTGTGGTTTTGTAACCAGCCCTATTATTTCTGAAAAACAAACGGGCCGGTTTCCATTTTGTTTTTATTTCCGCTCTTCCCCGAGTGTGGTGTGAGGTGCATTACATGACTCTCTAAGTACTGTATATCTGCGCGTTGCATTTGCGTACTTACAGAAAACTTTTCATGGTTTGTAATCCATATGTTGTGCAGATTTGAAACTGGAATCATTACTATTCTCTTAGCGTTTTGGTGAAATGATCTGGATACTATAATGTATTCATTGGTGTTTAATTGTTTTTGTATTTTATCATTGTATACTTTCATCTTTAAAGGTCAATACGCACACACTATTGAGTAACACTAAGAAATTGGGACTGGAAATAAATATCAATAAAACTAACTACATGATCGCACATTCGAAATAACTGATTCAATTATAATCTGGTTTTGAATAAATGTTAAATAATACAACTGGCTTTTGAAAGCGCCTTATACACAAGGCGAAGTCTCGAGGACACTTGAAGTTTATAAAAGATAATAAGGCCCATTCAAGAAAATAACGTCATATTTTACCGAGGTATACATTTGCGTATCTTATGCTCCATAAGTACGTGATAAGACACAATTTTAGGATTTTATAATTATTTTTCAGGTGTCCTGAAATCCAAACGTTTCTTATTAGAAATATAGATGTTAAATTTTGGGCAGACGAGGTTAGGAGAGAACTCCAAAATATTGGGATGGGTTGGATATGGGACAAAGGGACTGAAAATCGCAAGAACGTGTGGAGAAAAGTAAGGAAGAGGTAGGCCTACTTAGGCCAACAAGATATTTTCGCCGAATGTACGGGAAAACGCTCACTGTGTTTACAAAGAGACCTAAAACATGTTTGGGGAAAGGAATCTTATGTACTTAATCTAGGATTTAAAGAGAGATCAGGGCTTGCTTGGTTTAGGTTAGGGGCATTGAAATTTCTAAAAATTAGCGACGATCAGGATATGCGAATATGTCCAATGTGCGGGAACTTTGAAGATGAGATACATATATTAGGAAAATGTCATGATTTAGAATATTGGAGACGTCAGTTATTACCGGAAAGATTTCTAAATTCAAATCGGGAAAGATTGGCATGCTACGAGTTATTGGTAAATCCAGAAAATTGGATAAACTCAGGAAAATTTCTGGACAAAACGCGGAAAATAAAAACAACACTCATTCATGAATAAATATATGTTACCAAAATGCAATATCATTAATTCTTAATAATTATACATAACTTAATTAATGTATAATGCTATTGTATTATTATGTAATTGTAATATTATTGTGTTTTCTTTATGTAATTGTAATGTTGTTTTCTTTCTTTTTTCCCTTTATATTATTACCAATTATTACTTTATTGTAACGGGCTGTCAACAGCACGTACGGCTTACTGCCCGTGCGACCCTATTTGTAAATAATATTGTAAATATCTTACTTTTTGTCTAATAAAGTCCTACTACTACTACTACATTATCTGCTATCATTACTTTTTATTTCGTAACAAATGTCATTTTAATCTCGGACTTCATGATGACGTACGTTACGAAACTGTATATTGTTTTGTATATATAGGACAGACATACATTTTGAATTGAGGATATGGGTGCTCATTTATTTAATTAAATATTTTTTATAGTTTAGAATTATTTAAAAATCTATAAAGCATAAGAGATGAAGCAATTCTTTAACGTAACTACAATTAGGGAATCTATTTTTAGAAACTGAAGTAAAAAAAAAATCCGAACGCCACTGAATCATTTTATATACCACCATCAGCAATGTTCTCGGAGTCATATTTTGATACCATGTATGGCTCCCATTGAAACATATAGGTCCTTTCGAATTTACACACCATTAAATCTTTTGTTTTCTGTACAATGTGTTGATGATTCGAATTCAAAGTTAGCTCGTAATCATCCGATACTATGTCAGGTCCAACTGGCCACTATTTACGTTTTCATCGCCCGTTTCATTGTTGCAGTGGTGTAAATTCTATCACGTATGAATGCTTGTCTAGAGGCATGGTGTGAGGATTAGATCTGTTGATACGCTAACCATATCGGGGTACATAATTTATAATGTACATGTATAATGGAAGTGCAAATGAAGCTGCTGCGATGACATCATTAATGGAGGTGAAAACAATTGCACTGCAGATTATGTTCTAACATTTGATGACGATTGAATGTTTCTCAAAATAAGACGTCATTCAAAATAAGAGATTTTGATCTACAAATATGCATTTGATCGAAGATTAAAGATAATAATTAACTCTTATACATTTCATCATAATCTTCTTACAGAAGTATGGAATCGTATTAACGATATAAAAATAAATGTTCTTCTTTTATGAACAATACATGTTGAACATTTAATTGATCTTGCAAGCCAAAAATACATAAAACTTCAAATAGAAAACTAATATCTTCTTGAAAGTGTAATAAAACTTCAAGCAGAAGAAATAAACCAGCCTGTGAAGAATTATCAAAACAAATAAAATAATTTTAAAAAAATTGAAAAGGACCCTACAGGAAAGTACAACAGACAAATAAATGAAGTATTAAAATCGTGTAATTTAGTCACCAACACAAACAATAACGAACATAACAAATACAAAAACAGCAAATGGATAAATAATACTCCTTCACCACCAGTAATGAAAGCTCTTCCGAAGATCTACATACATACAAACATACATACTGGTCTATATCATGTTATTATGACTTCTGTTTCTGCCTTTTCTGTAATCATATTTATGGAATCTGTAAATAAAGTATCTTTTTACAATTATGTAGTGTAACATATTATGTATTAACTTGTTGCAGGCACCGCGGACGTGAGGTTGGAGGGCGCAACGCGTCGTCGTAGCAGTAGTTGCAGCCCTCCGATGGCCAGAGCGGGGATGGCCAGATGGCGCGGTAGAAACCCAGGCTCTGGACCCGCTGAGTGAGTAACTGATCCATAATGCATTATTAAAATTAAATTGAATTATCAGTTAATTATATCGTATTAATAAATATATTTTATAAAGAAACTCTTTAAATTTTGAAAATTGGCAATTGAAGTATATTGTTATGGAAAATGAAATTTTCGTTAGATTCTCTATTCAAAACTTTATAATTGACAATAAATTTCTACCCGCTGTCATCCAGAATTGTATATAGATGCTATGTATTTAAAAAATACCTAATGAAATACCTTTGATTCCCTCGCAGCTATCTATCTATATAGAACGTAATAATTAGCGATAAGAACCGTAATAAAAAATTACTCCTGGACACTTTTTCAACGCTACAATTAGCGGAAAAATCGTAGGAATCGAATGTACATTTTTTTTAAATCTGTGCGGAGCAAGTAGGTGCAAAAAATTAACAAAGGTGCTAAATCGTGTTTTTTTTTTTATTTCACGTTTCAGCTATGAAGAAAATAAATTTAAAAAGGGGGGGGGAAAGAGGTCATAGCTCTCAAAATGGGAAATAAAAGACGTGCATGGAACCTTCTTGTAGGAAAACCAGAGGGAAAACGCCCATTTGATATACCAACAATGAGGTGGGAGAATAAAATTAACTATAATTTGAGGAAAGTAGATTATAGAGGGGATGATTGAAAAACATTAGCTCAGGATAGGGATATATGGAGAGCTTATGTCCGTGCGGCCATGAACCTAGGGGTTCGATAGTGCCATTTAGTTAGTTATAGCTCTCAGAAATAGAAAAACATGGGCGATGAATAGATAAAATCGGTTCTCAACTTTTTGTCAAATTTTTTTTTTAAAAACAACGAAAAAAATGTAATATTCAGTATTGTATTAGTAGGCCTGTAATCGTTTTAAAGATTTTTTCAGGCTCAAGTCGTAGCCTTTCATGACGCCTATCTATCATGAAAATTTTGTGCAAAATATGTATAACTTTCTGCACAATATTCCCTAAAATGTAAAAACAGGCCTCTCAGTAATATGCCATGCATACTTACTTACTTACTCACTGGCACTATCGAACCCGTAGGTTCATGGCCCCGCGGACATAAGCTCTCAATACATCCCTATCCTGAGCTAATGCTATCCAATCATTCCCTTTATAATCTACTTCCCTCAAATCATAGTTAATGTTGTTCTCCCACCTTTTGGCATGGGTTCCCTGAAGTAGTCCCCGCCCGGAGAACCGAATGGGGGGACTATTTGACCTCCGGAAAATTTTACCCCAGTAGAACCCATGTCCGCACTTCTTGACGGTTGTATTTTTACGGTGAAAGACCGTCACTCTTTCGACCAAGGTACTTATTTCGTCTGGCTTATCACCTTCGACCAGTCCGGCATGGGTAACCCTATCGGCAGCAATGCTACCACCGGCATAGCTCTCAGGATCATTTAAGCACGCAAGCCACTCCACCACGACAAGGTAAAGATACCATGGAGGGAATATGCCATGCATATGGCCAATAATGGTTCCATAGCATATATTCAGAATGATCGTTTTTTGTTTTGATAGCTTGTATTGTATTTTGTTAGAATATGGAGTATAGCTTTTGTCGCCTTATGACAAGAACTAAAGCATCGCTAGTTGTTATAATAGTATATAGGTTAAATACTTTTACCGCACATAGGCTAATGGTATTACAGGGTGTCCACAGTAAGATTCCCTCATTTCAAACAAACATAGCGCAAAGGAAATGTTGTGTACTATAAATACTATACACGAAAATAATATAAAGTTTTAATTTTGTGTTGTGCAGTTTGAACCACGCTCTGCTAAACCATTTTGCACCCACGCAGGGTTACATTGTTGATCACTATTTTGATTGGAAAGCATAGATTGTTCAAATTGTGACATCTTTGCCCGGGCCCATAGAGGCAAAGAGGAATTCAACTTGCTTTACTCAATTCTCCCAATATGTAATGTTTACGGAGTTATAAAATACAATCGTGGAAGCTTTGGGATAAAGGAACTAACACACGCTTGAGCAAGCTTATGGATTTTGACTTTGATATCTGACTTATGTTAACTACTGAATGAATAGGCATAGAGTAAGTAAAAAGCACAACTAAAGCTTTTAATGCGAGTCAAAATATAGTCAGATATAATATAAAGATAAATAAATAAATATTCAACTTACTAAGAAAAGAAATCATAATAGATCATCTATACAAAAAGAAAATATGATATAAATCAACATACATACATACATTATCACTCACTCTAGTCCAGCCTCGAGTTGGGGGAAATACTGTCCTAGCGTCTCCATCCTGGCTTACTGGACTAAACAAACAAAACCAGCTCTCCTGAGCTGCTCTGACCAGACTCCAATGGTGACTAATAGATGATGATTCGATGTTACAAAACACAGCTATTTATGAGAGTTCACAGGGAGAGGGGGAATGCGCGATAGCACACGGTGCGCACTAGGAAAGGAAGGGGTAGATAGGAAAGCATTTGGCACTGTTCTTAATGATGAACTCGAGATGGAGACGCGATGACGTATAGTTTGCACAGTAAGACGTAATTCCTGTTCGGTACAGTGTTTGTGACAAACTCTAGTTCAGTGCACTTGGACTTGTGCGCCTCGGGTGGTGCGAAGAATATCCAAGCTACAGTCAATTTCACGCCATGTGTTGAACAGCACGACTTCTGTCACTGAGTTTATAACATCTCTAATGCGTTGTTTTAAGTCCAGTACAAATGGACTTCGCTTCAGCATACCACCAGACAACCTGAGCATGCTCGTTTGGAATCTCCATTTTAGAAACAATCGTTTGTTGCAGCGCCACTACGGGTATTGTGCGCACTACAACATTACCACATAAACTTTTTGAGTTGCTGTTTCTGCTCTTTCAAGATTCACAGTTGTACAACCTGAAATAAAAACATTACAGACTTTTGTAATATAGGATCTGTAACTTCAGTATCTAATATGCTGAAGAATACCTTTTTAAAGAATTATGTCATAATAATTGAATATGTATTACAATTGTAGTTATTTGGTATAGTTATACAATATACGGAAGTGTTACACAATGAGTGGCCACACATATTTATCGCTTAGCTATTAAAAGATCAGAGGTTAGAAACATTCAATTAATGATGACTTTCCAGAAGGGGAGAACTTAGTTACATAATGTTATGCACTCGAATTGTGTCACACGTCCCTAACAAGTTAAAGTTGGGTTGCTTGGTGTGATGTCCCAAGTTGTAGATTTGTGATATAATTTGAATCACTTTAATTCTGCCACGGCACTAATAACTCTCGTCAGGGGAATGAGGAAAAGTTTCTTACACAAATAACGACACTTTATTAACAGTTGAACTTAAAAGTTATTTTATTAAAAACTCTCACTTCAGGTTAGATGAATCTTGTAGATTAAAAATTCAAAAGATTCCGGCTTAGGTTGATACTTTTCACTTCTAGAAGATTACCATTTTATGTATTTAATGGATGACGAATTCTAACGGTCAATCCTGCAATTATTATACTTTATTTTCGCTTATGAACTGTTTTTAATCAAGATGGATGACTATACTATATAATCTTCCATAATTTTAACACTATTTCTTTTAACCAATATCAAGAAAATAAACCATTATTGCCTTATTCCTTAAGGAGCAGTCGCTTAACATGACTGACCATCTTCAAGTATTGTAGCCATCTTCTTTATTATGTAATAACCTCTAGGTTCTGATTGGTCCAACAGAAAAGGAAGGAGTACTTCTATCCAATTCGACCAATCCCATTTATTTCTTTATAAAAATTATCAATTTGAATATTTGAAGTATTTTTACATACTGCATCAGTTAGAAAAACATCTAACTGTATTAACAGTTTATATTGACCAGTTTGAATTTTTTATATACTTAAAACATTTGAATTCTCTAAATCAATCTCATGTCCATTCTTCAGATAAATAAATATAATTATATTTAAATATTAAATAAACAAAACAAAAACCCTTATTATTATTATATGGGGATAAATATCCGGTTTTAAAGTACGTCATCTTGCACACGAAAGATGGGCGTAACTAAACTATAGCGTCCTTTTCACCCCACTAAGGGCGTTGTCACTCAAATTGTATATATATATATATATATATATATATATATATATATATATGTGTGTGTGTGTGTGTGTGTGTGTGTGTGTGTGTGTAAAAACTTACAATTGTAACCAGACAGATTATTATTTTCATCGGTATAACCGATAAGCTGTCTCATTTATTCTGCATTAAAGTATGTTATTATGTCTACATTCTCAGCTGAGTTCTTCATAGTTAGGTTTAGCCCTATCTACCAACTACATCTCCGAAGATTACCTAGTCCTGATTCCTCTATTCTATCTTAAATAAGAAATTCTACTAGAACTTCAAGAAGATCTTCACCTCCTAAAACCACACTTACTTTCTTTTAATTCTGATTTATATTATAATTAATCATGTTTAATTATAGAAGGAATCGACCAGAACATTACACTTTTAAAATGAGGGAATCTCACTGTGGACACCCTGTATTATAATTTTCAATAAGTGGAATTTAATGTATTGACTTAGCTATTACAGTAACTGCATTACATTAAAAATTTAAACGATAATTTGTTACATTTTAAACTCGAAATGTTAAAATAACTAACATCATAGCATTACGCGAGAAAGTGCATTTTATACTGAAACGCTAATTATATAGATTAATAATAATAATAATAATAATAATAATAATACTTTATTTATTCTGGCAGAGTTAAGGCCATAAGGCCCTCTCTTCCACTCAACCAGCACAAATACAAATAAATATTCGACAAATATAGATTATTAGGATACAAAAAGAGGATTGCGTGATTTTACCTAAATTCTGCATGTAAATTATTTTGTCCATTATCATAATAAGCTTAGTTAAAATAATAAGGTGGAAAATCCTAGAAGAAAGCGTTTATTTGCATATTTGTGAAGAGCGTAGTTTGTACCATAATATGCCAGTTTATCTTGCTGTCTATTCCCTCTGGTTGCGGAGCAGAGAGCAAAATTACTTGTGTGCATGCACCAATGAAATGCTATCATCTCATAACATAACCTGAATTCCAGGAGAAAGCAATTATTTAGCTGGCTAGCTCGTTCTAGATTTAGTTTATTGGGTTTGAAGCAGCCATGCCCAATCCTATATTTTATGCGATAGTATGTAATTCCGCGTTCTGGCTATTCCCATCGCAATATCTGTTCTGTAAATCTGTAGATCATTCATGGAATTTATCTTTCCTAGAATAAAGGTTTAATTGCTGCTTCTTTGTAAAAAGTAAAAAACTACTCATAGCTCGAGCACTGTAAACTAGCAGGGTTTGTGACGCCATTGTTGTATTTGTGGGAAACAAGAGATGAGTTGGTACTACTGACTGACTCAGCTGTTATTACTGAAGAGGCATTTTAAATGTGATTGAGATTTTGATACCATCTGTTGAATCTCATGAAATAAGTGTACGCACACTTTTAGCGCCAAATATTTATAATAGCCTTATTATTAAAGGCAAATATAAACTCCATCAGTCTTATCAGAGATTCTATGTTTTGCAACAAATGGCTATAAAACAGATCTTCATAAATGCTAAGCTAAATTTTGCATCGTACAGCTAAACGCCAAATGTTCCCACTCTAAAATTGTTGATGCATAACTGTCAAAGAAGGAAAATAACTTGCAATGGCCAGAATTGTTAATTTGGAGCTACAATAAATAGTGAATATTGACTTAAATTTTAATCGTATATTTCTCGAAGCTTAGATAGTGGCGCTTAGCTGGTTGATGCATAACGCCGTCCAATTGATTGATATACCCCAGATTTGGTTCGAATTACTGCTTCATTTCTTCGTAATTCACTAAAAGTAAAAATAAATAGATATAATAATTATTTATTAACTTTTAATGAATGACAGAACTAAAATCAACTCATTTAATTGCTGTATTCATATCCACGTTTTAGATAGAGCTTCATGACATAACTTTTTTTTTTGTGTTATGACATCATGAAAGTAGTCCTATAGATTTTTTATGTGTATACTATGGCATAATGAAAACTATAATTTTATTTTTATATGAAATTGTATAAAATATTGATATAATTATATCCCTAATTTGTATGACTTCCAAAAATATTCAAGCCATTATGATGCAACTTATAATTTTATATTTATCATAATTAATGCCACGAGTGATTTAGAATTTATCTAGAGAATTTGGAAATCAAGAGTGGCATTTGTTAGGACTATTTAACAAATAAAATTAAGCTGTTTGCTCACAAATCATTGTTTAACTATAGTTATTTTAAAATATTTATATATTTAATGTAAACGGCTATGTTTGAAAACAAATCAGAAATGTGAGGTTATGTTCATTCACTGCTGCTTGATCATATTATTTATTGCCAAATAAGATCGCAATATTGTAAGAGTGCACCCAAGTGGAGAAATAATGAAACACATCAAACTATATATCATAATCAACATTACGGGTTATTCATTTACTTTTTTAGTAAACAACTCAGTAAAATCAAGGAATCTTTTCATTATTTGCTATATTCAATGTATTTGTTGGGAAAAAGTAATGCTTTGACCTGTTCAGAACATTAAAAAGGAGGAGCTTTCTTTATCACAAAAGCAGAAGCTGATAAAGAGAAATCGATAAAGAGCGAGGTGAAACACGACTGTCATTGGTTGTAAATCAAAAATCATTGTAACGTGATTGGTCATTGACTCCCATTTGGGGCATGAATTAAATAGTCATCAATATTAATAGATGACATTGTCCAGATACGTATACAGTATGGAATATTATTCCATCTGTGGTTGTTTAGTTTATCGTGAAAATGTGTAAACACATGAAGAAAACATTGGTAAATCTACAAAACTTTAATACGATATTTAATATTATTTAAAATATAAATTTACGTTCATTCCAATGATAAAGACGAGTGTTTGAATGCTTAGCACACTTAAAATCTTGTTAACTTGAAAATTTCTTGCCAAGAAACTTGTTATTCCAGAACTTGTGGGGGTGTGTGGAGTTTACAGTTTAACCTTAATGATTATAGTAGATCCAAGTTGTTATGCTGAAGTCATAAATCAACAGCATCTTGAAATAATGCACTTGAATTATACGCACAGAATAAATCTGTTTTCTTGTTCAGCTATAGCATGTATTATAGCCTCATTCTGATGGTTAACAGTTTATATAAAAGCGGGTGCCGCGCGGCAATGCTTGACATGCGGTGTTGTCACGTTTCTCATAACGCTATGGGCATTTATTACTGATTATTTATGTTATTATTTAATTTTTATGTTATTATTTGGTATTGTTTAAGTTTTAAAATTAAAATTATATACGTATTTATTTATTAAATAATTTAATTCCAACATTATTACATAATTTTAGTATCCATACAAAATCATGCTGAAAAATATTTATTATTATTATTATTATTATTATTATTATTATTAACTGTTCGGTCTGAAATGTTTTCCCATGGCCGCCACATGTTGAAATCACTTATATATATAAACTAATATAATATTATTATTCTAGCTACATATCATAATAAATAATTGATAATTATACAATTAATTACGGTATACAATTTTATAACTGGATCGAATGTTCCACATCGTTCCGAGTTTTAATTGAAACTGAGGGAAGGATAGCAATATGGCAACATCGTCGTAGTCGCGGCAGTCGAGATCTTTGTATTTTAATAGCATGTAACAGCTGGGGGGAAACAAAGCGAGCCGCTTGTTAAGCATCATAGTGAGACGATAATAACAACATGTGGCTTCAAAATCGGATGTAATCTTTCGTATAAGTAGCATGTCACTTCTTACAGCGAAAATAATGGAATTATACATTTTTTAAAAAATCCAATCGTTTAGGCAGTTCTTAATTTCGGATTTCAAGTAAACCTCCACTTCTAATGTCGGATTCGCTCATTTTCAGATAATACCTACTTCGTTTTATTTTAATAGGATACACTGAGTTTCGTTGTGAAACATCGACAAATGTGTCCGCTAGAGCGATTTTTCAATTTTCATTTCAGATGAACTCCTACACCTAATAGTTTTTAGAGGGTCGAATTGTGAATCTAAACCATCGAGGGAACCATTCACACAATACAAACAATTTCATAAAAATCGGCCCAGTTGTTTTAGGAGGAGTTGAGTGACAAACACACGTACAGAAGAATTACTGGACACCATTCATTTTTTAAACCTTAAATTCGTATTTATCCTTTTGGATACATCAGATGGTTTAGTGAATTCAATATTTTAAATAAATCAGAAGAAAACGAACAAAAATAAACCACTTAAATGTGTGTATAATTATACAATATACCTAACAATAACAGTTATACAAGATTCCGTTTTCACTGCGATCCGCCACATTCAAATAACTAACAGAAGAAATTAGTGTTTTGCCAATGTAAGGGTTAAATATTGCAACTTCTGTTTTTGTACACTGAATACACAAATCTACAATAATCTGAATTTTACTCCATTTATATATATATATATATATATATATATATATGTGTGTGTGTGTGTGTGTGTGTGTGTGTGGGTTATATTGCAGATTTTCGCGGATATAAGTATGAATAAGAAAGTTTTCTTGGGTTTTCCGCGTCTTGGATTAACGTTAGGCCCCTGGCCACTGACTCTGACGTTTCGGCATGATCCCACATGCCATTATCAAGGAACGATAAGTTCGAGTCACAGGTTTAGGTCTTATATAATTAAAACAAATAGAGTTTTCGCTGTGGTCCGTTTCCGAAGACGTATACCCATCCAAGGTTTAGTTCTTATGTAGTTAAACACCTTCAGGACCGCACTGAAAACTGAAATTGTTTAACTACATAATAACTAAATCTTGTATGGGTGTACGGCTTCGGAAACGGACCACACTGAAAACTGAAGGTGTTTAACTACATAAGAACTGCTGCTGCTGAGTGTTGGCAATGACTATGCATCGCCCAGGGTGCTGCTCTGGAGCTACATTGGCCCCATGGCAGCCAAATTCCCTAGTGTTTATCAATATAGGGTTCACTCACTAGTTCAGCTCCATTGTTAGGACGTTGATATTTTTCTTATGCGTTGAAGTAGTATGTGGGTTAGAGATGAGGTGTTCCACTATCCAAAGCGGGGCGTCAGAAACCGTGCCGCCAGACAAGCAGAGAGTCCGAAAGCCAGCGACACGGAGTGAGCCACGCCACTTTGGCTGTTTTACAGTACTCATCTCTTATTCCTGGGTCCATCCCGAGGGAATATGCTTCGGTGAACAGCACGTCGCTGGATGGGTTTACGTCTTCGGAAACGGGCCACAGCGAAAACTCTATTTGTTTAATTATACAAGACCTAAACCTGTGGCTCGAACTTATCGTTCCTTGATAATGGCATCTGGGATCATGCCGAAACGTCGGAGTCAGTGGCCAGGGGCCGAACGTGAATCCAAGACGCGGAAAACAGAAGAAAACTTTCTTATTCATATATATATATATATATATATATATAAAGATACGTATGCAAAGTGTTATGAATGATTTGTTTTCACTCCAGTTTGATACATATAAATAAACTGGCATCAGAAAATGATTTTCTCCAATTTAACAGAATAAATATGTAGGCTTTTCTCTAAACGATCAAAATAGAATTTATTTCTATTGCAAACTATATTTCCCAATCCACATAGTTTCTCCCTCCTTTTTTGTCCGAATGTCAATTAAACATATCATACAGAAAGGGATGCATATCACTGTATTAGGGATTACTCATCCTATATAGGACTCTTTCTTTTCCTGAATATATCACGTGGACTCATTTAATTGCAATGGCCAGCTGCTGCTCATGACACCCTACTCGTGTTTGGGCTCCCAGATGTGTATTTGATTATCACGTGTCTGGTCGCATGTGCTGCGTTTCCATCAATGTCATCAAAATTCAAAACATAATTATGTGTAATTACGTCTTGTGTTTCGGACGACGCGATTCCTTCTCATGATTCATTAATAACCAAGATAGATCTTGCCAAATTCAATATATTTTTTTTTAAATTAAAAAGTGCCGCTTTATGTTTGTGATAGAATTAGACATGTGGAAATAAATAATCTGACAGAAAAGTCACTAGAAATTTGGTATAATCTTTTCTTCAGGATTAACTTACATGTTGGTAATTAGATTCTTTTTCTTCTCCTTCTTCTTCTTCCTTTGTAATTAGATTCATTTTCTTCTCCTTCTTCTTCTTCCTCTTCTTCTTCTTCTTCTACGTCTTGGAATTAGGCCATAGACCAATTTCCACATCAAGATACTGTGCCCCTCATCTAGTTATGGGACGCCCAACATTTCTTCTTCCTTTGGGTTGGTAGTGAAGCAAAAATGTGTGGGAATTTATTACGTGTCATTCTTTCTATATGTTGGAGCCAGTTAGATCTGGGATTTTGAATTTTATCTAAAAGATTGTAGGTGTTTAATTCGGTTCTTATTTCTTCATTATCTTTCTTAACTAACAATGTATAGGCTGCTACTGAACTTAAGAATTTCATTTCAGCTACTTCTATTATATGATTTATTAAGTGTCCATATTATAACCCCAACTGGATTTCTTAGGCTTAAAGGACCTTCGGGACTTGGAAAATCTGGTAGCGTTTATCTAGCCGAACGTTAGTATGAGGATGTACAGTATACATGTGTTGAAATAAACAAGAGAAGTCTTATTTTAAACTATTTTATTACTAAGGTATAAATAATTAGAATCCCTAAGTAGGCCCTATTCTAGCCCTAAATAACTAATCTAAGCCTATATTAAAAACTACATTACTTTCTTCTGGGGTTTTTGAGAGAGAGGGTTTGTGGAAGTTAATGACCTATCTACCCTAATCTACATGTTAAAAAAAAAAGTTTAATAATCCCTTTTGAAAATTTCAATATCAAAATAGTTAATTGTACTTGATTAGATTATTCGAAAATCCGGAAATACATATTAAGAAAAATGGTAGCTTACTCACCCATCACAACCGTCTGTTTGTCACACATCAACAGACAGACACGAGACCCTCACTACCCCAGGGTTATATACTCAATTTGACCTCTAGTTACCCTAACTGTACTCACTAACATTCCAATAAACTAAATGTAGGGATGTTTACAGTTAGCTATGCAAACTTTGCTCTGAACTATATCATGTCTAAACTCTATTTCAACAGACTTTGAATGTCTAAACTCTATTTCGAAAGACTTTGCTTGAATAATTAAAATAATCTACAAAACAATAAAAAATCTATATAAAAGACTATGTATTCATAACAGTCCAGTTTTCACAAACACATGTTAACCTAGGTACTGTCATAGTTTCATAAATTTTAATTATGTAATTTTTTTTTGCAAATTTCCCAGGTTGTCTTTCGACATTCCTGGTGTTCTCTCCTGGCATGCCGTACTTGTAACCCACTTCCGAGGTTGGGGCGCCTGGAAGGCGGGTTACGTTGCCCCGATGATATGATGGGTGATGATGATGATGATGATAGTGGTGCGCCAGGAGAGTCCATAATCCTAAGCTTAATCTAAGATGAATAGGAATGATGATGATTGCGATGGTCATATGAATGTTTTATTTTTTAGAGTTGTTCTTTATGTTCCAAACATTGTTTCACTTATTATTATTATTATTATTATTATTATTATTATTATAAAGGGGATAAACAAGAAAGTGATATTAAGAACAGAATAAATAAAGGTAGAGCAATAAGAGCAATGATGAATGGAGTCTTATGGGACAGACATATAACCAGGAAAAATAAGTTACAAATATATAATTCAATAGTGAGAAGTACTGTCACATATGGAGCTGAAGTTTGGTAATTCAACAAAAACTTAGAACAAAAACTTATGTCGATAGAAATAGATTTCTTGAGGAGAGCAGCAAGATGTTCAAAATTAGACAAAATAATAAATACTGTCACAAGAGAAAAAATGAATATTGGTTATTCAATAGTAGATTGTATACGGTATAAGCAATTAAATTGGTATGGGCACGTACGACGAATGCAAGAAGAAAGATTACCCATGAAAACATTGGAATGGTGTCCACCTGGAAGAAAGAGAAGAGGAAGGCCTCGAAACTAGTGGATGCAGAAAATAAGAACTGGAATGAGAGCAAGAGGACTGGAGAACATGGATTGGATGGAGAGAGACGAGTGTAAGAAGAAAAATAAAACTTTAGGCACAGAAAGATGTGTAAACATTAAAATTCTGTATATAAATAAAAAAAATATTATTATGTTATTATTATCATCAATATTATTTTAATAATATTACCGTTATTATTATTATGTTATTATTTATTATTATTATTATTATTATTATTATTATTATTATTATTATTATTATTATTATTATTATAACTTTTCAATTTAATAAGTGTTAGTAAATATGTTGATTGTCTTATTGATTTGTCATTATTTCCACACAACATTATTTCCACACAACAGTATTAGTTCAAACCTCGTCTTCCCGTTTATGAGTTAACACATTATTTCGAAATTTATTTAAAATTCTCCAATTTTTAAAATATGAATCTATTCTTTTACGTTGCAAACGAAAAGTAAATTAGCAATTGAGAATATTTATATTTTTTTTTGTTAATACAACATTAAATATTTGATTACCTAACTACCTGCAGACCTAATTTTTTATATATTTTACCATACAATTATTCAGGACAAAAAAATATAATACAATAATTTTTTAATTAATTTTTCGTTGCTCTTGCTTTTAACTTCTTCTTCTTCCTTCCAAGTATTAGGCCAAGGCTTGTTACGATCCTATAGAAAATGTTCCCTCCAGCGTTTTATAAGACGGCCTAGTGATCTTCGTCCTCTTGGTATATAATTATAAACAGCTTTGGGGATCCGATTTGAACTCATTCTTTCTGGATGGTGTTTCCAATTTAGTTGGTACTGTTTAATATATTCCAAAATTGGCGTAGTCTTCAATTCTTTTAAGATATCGGTGTTCCTTTTCCGATCCCATCTGGTGTAACCCGCTGTTCTGCGCATGAATCTCATTTCACAAACCGTTATTCTGCTTTAATGTCGTCTTTTTAGTGTCCATGCTTCACTACCATAGGTCAACTCTGGTCTAGCCAAAGTGTTATATAAACGTAATCTGGTGTTTTTTTGTATAAGGGATGGTTTCATAACTTGATTAATAATTCCCAAACTTTTATTATAACTAGTAATTTTTTCAGGGATATCCTTTTCATCCCAGATAGAGAGATAATATCCAAGATATTTAAATTGATTAGATCTCTCTAAAATTTTATTCTAGAGACAGATTTTACTTTGTATGGGGTTCTTCCCATGAAATGCCAAAATTTTAGTTTTGTTAATTGATATTTCCATATTAAATTTGGCAGCTATTTTTTGTAAATTAATTGATTTTAACACTAGAATAAATTCATAAGTTATACTGTATATCTGTAGTTGTCTAGATATTGGACGCGGAAGTAGATAGGTCTCGTTGTAAGACAAGCCATGATGATGTTAATTTGACCTGACTCCTGTCTATCGTAGAACACGTGACCTGCTTGTTGCATATACATTTTTTATCATCTTGTGGTTTGTGGTTTCATACACACTAACAACTTCGCGAGATCTTAATGTCCTGAGGGGCCAGAAAGCACCTTAAGCCGCTTGATACACGCTACGTGTTCCATACATACTTTACAAGCCTTCCTTCATCTCATCTCTAATATTATATTGGTTAGCAAGTTTCCGACGTACAATATTTCAAAGTACGTGCCTCCAAAAAAGACTCATATCTTAAAATTCTTTCAGTGTGTTAAAGTAATTACTTACTTTCCCTTAAGTTTAATTGTCAGAATTTGACATTCGCGTTAGGGATGTTCCAAATTAAAATTCTGCTGCCATTCTGACTCTGTCCCATAGTTTTCTCTTCGAATTTAAATGTCCTTGCCGTCATTCACTTCGGCATTAAAAATCCATCCATAGTAATTCTGCCCGAAGGCAGGTCCTTCACTGCAATCATAGCATTTTCATGCTATGCTTACAGCTTTACTTGGGAATTGTGTAGGTGTGGTAGCTTCCCGTTGCTTTCCACACCTGTGAAAGATGATGATGATGATGATAATGATAAGGGTGTTGGTGATGATGATGATGGCCATATGATTTCGGGGACCGTTTGGGCCTTAAAGTTTTCCTGACATTTGTCTTACAGGTGACGAAATACCCCGATAAAAACCTCGCCCAGAAAAACTGCCCCGACCGGGGATCGAACCCGTGCCCCCTGAGTGACAAAGTGACAAGGCAGCACGCTACCTCGAGACCACAGCGGTGGACATGCATTAAAAATAAATTCAAAATTAATAAAAAATAAATAATAGTTTAAAAAACTAAAACACGCTTTATTAGAAAACCGAACTAAAAAATGAAAAATAATTTTAATTTCCAACACGCTTGCGATAAAATTAAAGTGGTCAACAAAAAAGCCATCTCCAACACATCTATAATAAAACTAGAGTTATCTACAAAAGAAAAATAATTTTACCATCAAAAGCGTGGGGTGCTCTATATCAATTAATATATTTGATAATAAACAGATATTGGTAAAAGTAAAGTCTCTAAGAAGATAACGTAAAAACCATAAAAAGAACCCCTCGCTTTTGATGGTAAAATTATTTTTTTTTGTAGATAACTCTAGTTTTATTCTAGATGTGTTGGAGATGATATTTTTGTTGACCACTTTAATTTTATCGCAAGCGTGTTGGAAATTAAAATTATTTTTTTTCATTTTTTTAGTTCAGTTTTTTAATAAAGCGTGTTGTTTTAGTTTTTCAAAACTATTATTAATTTTTTATTTTTCAGTTTGGTTTTCTAATAAAGAGTGTTGTTTTAGTTTTTTAAACTATTATTCTTTTAATTGATGGTTTAATAGATTGTCATAAACCGGAATCCCTTGAAAATTTAATTGCTTAATATTCTTCTAAGAAAATCTTCCGGGCCGGATTTCAACCAGCGACCCATGGATTACCGAAATTTTATACCACTGTAGCCCACCGCTATACCAACTGAGCTCTTACAACGATTGACTAAAATGTCGATAAGTCCGCAACCTATTATACCGGTTTTTATTTTTTTATTTTCTGATGATTCTGGCCAAGGAATTTAGCAAAATAATTATGAAATTATTGTATTGTCATGAGTCATTTACAAGAATACAAAGTTTCAAGTTGATCCAATGTTTTTAAGTGGGTGAAAATCGTGTTCAAATATTCCGGTACATAGATACATGTCCTTTACATAGACAGATACAGGTCAAGCTAATATAAAGCGTGTAACATAAGACGAACAGTAAACGTTTTAGACCTCATTTTAGTTATGGAATTTGGATGTGGGGAAACTAATAATTCGAAAAAAAAATCGATAATTGGAGGAACTAGTGCCCCCTTTTATAAAATTAAGAATTCTTACTCTTTCATCATTATATGCAATGTTTCTTGCTTTATGTAAAAATGTATTCATGCTGAATACATCTTCATAATTATCTTAGAATAAATAAAAGCATCTCAATCAACCCTTGAGAATGGCGGACGCAGTCTCTGACGAAACGTCGGGGAGTTGGAAAATGTGTTACATATCATAATAAGAACACCGACCGTGAAAGCCTAAGTCAATATAATCTATATATATATATATATATATATATATATATATATATCCACAGCTATGGTCTCGAGGTAGCGTGCTGCCTTGTCACGCAGCGGGCCCGGGTTCGAATCCCGGTCGGGATACTTTTTCTAGGTGAGGTTTTATTGGGGTGTTTCCTCACCTGTAAGACAAATGTCAGGAAAACTTTAAGGCCCAAACGGTCCCCGAAATCATGTGGCCATCATCATCACCATTATCATCATCATCTTTCACCGGTGTGGATAGCGACGGGAAGCTACCGCACCTACAATTCCCTAGCAAAGCTGCAAAGCATAGCATGAAAATGCTGTGATTGCAGTGAAATACCTGGCTTTGGGCAGATTTACTATGGATGGATGGATGTACTTAAATAAAAGCAGTTTTAGTAACAGTAAAAAAATGAAGTGGCGTCCTTGAAAATTTCAAGAGTATCCAGAAAATATAAAAATCTTCATATTTAAAATTTTAAAAGTGAAAACAATATCGACTTTAAACTCCCTTCTCAGTGTCCGTGAATACTGCACCATTGACTGGTTCAGTCACCATAGTAATTAAAATACTAAAAGTGGGTTGCCGTACACCCATAATAAAAGGTACTCTATTTATCAGTAATACACAATTAGTAAAGAAACTTAAATGGCGGCTATGTACCCGATACAAAATATTGAACAAATAACAAGCAAAAAATACCGCGTTATAATTATATAATCTACAGACCGGTCAGTAGAGTTTATCGTAGAACTGCCCATTCACTATCCCTTTTCTATAAAATCCTTCACACATCATGGCCTAATTATTTATCACGCCGCTTCATCAGACTATCCGACACACATAATCTTGACACTCGATCCCATCAGCACATTGTCCTTTATATCCCGCCTCATCACACTGTATATTATTCATTATCTTTTACGGTCTCGCTTACCAAAACATGGAATTCCCTTCCGCCCTCTGTCAGAGACTGTCAAACTATACAAATCCTTCAAAAACAAATTAAAGAAATTATTTAATAACAAACTAACTTATACACCTCATTGATAGTATTCTTTTAACAATTAATAAATTTAATTATCTATGAAAATAACATTAAGATTAACAAATACTTTTTTTGTTTTGTTTTAAATATTGTACAAACGTAAAATTAGTTTTCTATATCTCATTATTTTTCTTTGTTTTATATATACATTAGACAGGGACTATGCTTGTATACAATTTATTATTAGTTTTAGTCTTAATTTTAACTAACATTAACTGGTTGCATTATAGATCGTAATATAATAGATATTATCTTTTTGATCAAAATTTTATTTAGTATTTAATATTAGAGTTCATTGTGATTGTTATATTCTGATGTAATATATGTTTGCCCTGGTGAGTGGAAGAGAAGGCCACATGGCCTTAACTTCACCAGGCTAAATAAATAAATCTAAATCTAAATCTATTTGACAGGCTAGATGCTGATGCATTCCGTATTGAATTTATTTTCTAAATATGACGAAATCTTTCTGTCTCTTAAATTGACGATACATTTATTTTCACTTTGAAATACTTATAAAGTGAATGTGGTTCCTATAGTTTAAGCGGGAATCGAAATCGGGACCTAATGAACTTAGTCAAAATGCTCTGACTACACGACCATGATGCTGGTCATTTCTTTTAACTGAATTTTAAAGTTTCGTCAGCCTTTGATTTAATCAACACTTTTGAAATTCATATTTCAGCCCCGTTGAGGTTAGGTAATAAGATGTTAAATATAAAGTTTGCATCTGGTAAGTCAGTCGTCCTCAAATAAAGTATTAAACGTTATCAAGTTATTCCAATGTGCAAACTTTGCTACAAGAATCAAACGAAAAATTTTACAAGTCCACGAAATAGGCGTGGCATTCTCACACAGCCACCTAATTGGCTTAGAGACACAACTGCTTTTTAGGCATTTTAAATAACCAAATTTAATCGAAAATACAATAAACGCATTTAGGTAACATTCAATATATCTCAGAAAAGAAATAATACAATTAAATATTACTAATCAAGCAAAATAACACAATTTCAAAAAAGGGGCGTGGCATCCCCAGACAGTCACGTGAATGGCTGACACATTATTCGCGACAACAATAATTTTAAATTAAACTAAATTAATAATACTCAAGTGTTAGCTTAAAACAAGCCTTAACAACATCCTGGATATCATTTGATCGCGATATCCCAAAAAAATAATACAAAAATTTACATCTAAAAAAATTACTAGCCTCTGATTGGCTGACGGCCACAAGCGCCATTTTCAAAAATCATGAAATTAAACACAAGTCGGAACACACTGCGCGCTACCATGCAGGTTAGAATGTTGGTTATTCGTTATTTCTTATTATTATACCGGTATCTAAAATCTCTAAATCACACCGGGGCAAATTCTTAAGCAGGAACCCGGGGTTCTTCTTTCCTGGACATCCAGGAGAACCAAAAGGAATTGCTCACCGCTTGTCATTAACTTGGCTAGCCGCAGGGCCTTTCCACCAAGGACTACCTTAGACGTGGGCAATATGGAGGCCTTTCGAAAACAAAATTGGTACCTGGTAAGTGAGCCGTCCTCAACTTGATGAAGATTAATAATTTAGTTGATGAGGACTGACTTACCAGGTATCAGTTTTATAATTAACAGCCTTTGATTTACTGAAATCTTCAATACAATATTGTGATTGACTTATATTTCAGAGTTAATTAATTTTCTTCCATCTCTTATCTATGGATGTGAAACCTGGACATTAACAAAGGCAGATAGTAAACAAATAGAGGCTGCTGAAATGAAGATGTTGAGAGCAATGCAGGAGGTTATCCACATCAAACCGATAAAATAAAAAACGAAGATTAAAGGAACCTAACTTAATATATTTAATCTCTTTGACACTGAATAAAATATTATCAAAATGGCTTATCTTCAGCACGTATTACGATATGAAATTGTATGACCAAAGCGCATACCAAGAAGGAATGTATAATTATAAACCAAAAGGGAGAAGAATGTTGGGAAGACCATTGAACGCCTGTCCTTACCAATTCTCCCTCTAATGAGATCGGCACATGCCATATTGGCTTAATCCTTGTTATTGATGATGTATAAGTTTTCATTATGCTTTTATATCAATCGTTCCTTGAACCAGGTTCGTTTATTGGCATAGTCCCTATAGCCCCTAAAGTATTTTTTGTAATAATTGCAATACAATGTTACAACTAAAACCGCCGTTATTAATTCAATCATATTTAGTTTTTTTAGTTAATACACAATACTTTCAGTCTTAATATACTCTAGAAGAATAGGCATTTCTTTTCCTGAGGGAGTGAGGTTGGAAGACTTCCATTGGAAGGCTAAAATCGAAACTAATTAGGACTGCGAAGTGAATGATACACTTCAGCCACGGCGCGCACCGATTTTTTGTATAGTTTGGTGTGGCTGAGGTGAACAGGATTAGAATCCTCAAGAGGGAAAAGACTCAGGAGTTAAAGTGGACAGCCCAGAAGAATTAGAAGCTAAGCCAATACAATAAGAATTGAAATAGTTCAAAGTATACGCTTTAAAATTAATATAAAATGCAACCTATATTAAATATTATACAAAGTTAATAAAAATCCAAATCATCTATTAAAAAAGTTAAGAGTCAACGCGTTTCAGTAGCGATGCTACTATCAGAAACGCTGACCACTGTTCATGAGGTCCAGGGTTCGATCCCCGGTCAAACCAAATTAATTTTTCCTTAAAGGGAATTGTCCCGCGCCGTAGTCGAGTGATTAAGGCAAGAAGCCTTGGCGCAGAGCTGCGGGACTTGCGCTGGTTCGAGTCCCCATGGGGGAAGAAATTTTTCTCATGGAATTTCGGCCAGTGTGGGACCGGTGCCCACCCAGAATCGTGAGTCATTTGGGTAGCTACAATAAGTAGCGACTCCAGGTTGAGAAAACCAACTATAACAGCTGAGGGATCCGACATACTGACCGCATGTCACCCCTACACTGGCTAAAATGACCGTCTACCTATTTGATTAACACATGTGGATGTGAGGCCAGCAGCCGGAATCTCAGCCAAGGGCCTTCTAGGCCTGTCGCGCTTGGAGTTTTTTAAAGTGAATTATTCCTGTGGTTGCGCATGGTATGAAATTTTGGTTAAGTTTAGATTAAGAATTCTCCTGGCGCTTCATTATCATTTATCATCCATCATATCATCGGGGTATCGTAACTCAACCGTTCCAGGCGCCCCCACATCAGATGTGGGTTACAATTAATCCTATACTAAGAGAGATCAGAATGTCGAAAATTACAACTTGGGACATTGTATAAAAAAACAAATTTAAAAAGTCCTTCACAATATTAAGTCTTGGATAATGGTAGCGTCGCTACTGAAACGCGTTGGCTCTTAAACTTCTTAAATTGGTGATTTTGGTTTTTATTCACTTTGTGTAATGTTTAATATAGGTTATATTTCATGTTAATTTTTAAATTAAATTTAAAAATAAATTTAATAAAAATGTATTTTCAACTATATCAATTCTTATTTTATTGGCTTTCCTTCTGATTCTTCTGGGCTGTCCACTTTAACTCCTGGTTAAATGACCGATTTCCCAGTTTGAGTTTTACATATGGTTCCAATGTCTTTATAATTAGTTGAGAATAACCATCGTTTCAAATAGTAGAATGGCTGAGGTGTAAGGTGAAAGATTGTAAATCTTTTAAGGGGATAAAACTCTTCTACTAGAAAAGTTCTGTATTCAAAAATGATAAAGAAGAAAAGAATGGAAGGTTGCCCTTTTTTGTAATTTTAATAATTAGAAAAGATTATAGATTGGAATTGATATTTACTGGAAGGAACTAGTACATTTCGTTATATCACTGCTGGTTATCATTGTACCAAACATAAATGGCCAGTTTCAATGTTTTAGTTCCCCAACTTATTACCTTTCCGTTAAGTAAAATTAGATATTGCAAACCATTACAAACCATTAAAGATGTAGCTAAATGTAATGGTTTTAATAAAAATATTATTAATAATTTAATTCTAGTTCAAATTAAAAGCAATTGAATGATTCCACGACCTTCCATTCTGCTATTAATAATGTTGTTAATTTTGTAACTATACTTCCTTAAATAGAGGTTTGAGCAAGATTTTTAAAGGATTAGATACTAAATTTAAAAAAAAAAGTCAATATCAAGTCTTGATAATGGTAGTGTCGCTACTGAAACGCGTTGACTCTTTTAACTTTTTAAATTGGTGATTTGGTTTTTATTGGCTTTGTGTAAAACAAGTTTATTTCCAAGAAGATCCTATTTTGTAAATGCTATATTAAATACGTCCACCGCTATGGTCTCGAGGTAGCGTGCTGCCTTGTCACGCAGCGGGCCCGGGTTCGATCCCCGGTTGGGGCAGTTTTTCTGGGTGAGGTTTTTTATCGGGGTTTTTTCCTCACCTGTAAGACAAATGTCAGGAAAATTTTAAGGTCCAAGCGGTCCCCGAAATCATGTGGCCATCATCATCATCCTTCACCGGTGTGCAAAGCAACGGGAAGCTACCACACCTAAAATTCCCTAGTAAAACTGCAAAGCATAGCATGAAAATGCTATGATTGCAGTGAAAGACCTGCCCTCGGGCAGAATTACTATGGATGGATGGATATTTAAATAATGATTTGTAAGTGAAACAGCTTAATTTTATTCGTAAATAGTCCTAACAAATGCCACTCTTGATTTCCAAGTTATCTAGATAAATTGGAACTCACTCATGGCATACTTATGATAAAAATATAGCAAATATATTAGAAATAAGCTTAACAGACCTAATGAAAGAATACAAACAAAAATTGGTTCGACCACATTGAAGGAATGGATCAAGAACGTACAGTGGAGGAAATTGGCATAAAGCCACTAACTTTTAGTAGTAAAAACAACCTGAAGTATTTATGCAAATACCGTATGTGTGTCATAGATTACATATAATTATCTTGTTTCATAATTTCATACAGGTCTCCTCATTTTGTATTTGTAACACATCATCATCATCATCACTCCAGGGATTAGGCAATTGCCCGTTCCGACTTCATAATGCATCAGCCCAACGTCTTCTAGGTCTTCCAACATCACGTCTTCCTCTTGCTTGATAATTTCTTGCTAACAATGGATATCTCTCCTTACTCATTCCATCCATGTGATCAATCCATTTCTGTCTGTATTTATTATATATGTAAATAATACGTAAAATCTAAAAAAAACGCTGTCCTAGGGGTGGAAATCGGGTAATAAGGCAGGTCACTTCTGGCTCTTACAGAGACATAAATGTAAAACAAAACACTGCAATTACATAGAGACGACGTGTCTGTGAGCATCGTTCATCAGTTACAAGTCAGCAGTACGTACAATGCCGCGTGGAAAGCCTCTATCAAATGAAAAAAAATCGAGAGTTAGTGCCTTCAAGGAGATGGGCCAGACGAGTAAGACAAATTCCGTCAGAAGACAAGAACCTAAAATTAAAAAAAAAGAACTCTGAACGATGCACATAAGAAAGTTAGAATGACTTTTGCTGAAGAACACACGTCCTGGACCTCAGAATGGAATAAAGTAATGTTCAGTGATGAGAAGACGTTTAATCTGGACGGGCCTGATGGCCTTCAGTATTTCTGGAACGACCTCCGTACAGAAGAGCAAGTGAAATGAGTAGAAACTTCGGTGGTGGAGGCGTTATGATTTGGGCAGCATTCTGCTTTAAAGGAAGATCAAAAATAGCATGGATATGCACCAAGATGAATTCTGAGTCCTACATTGAGGAGCTTCTGGTGTCCTAATCGATACGAATGTATGAGGAATTTGGCGAAGATCTAATTTTCAGCCAGATATTGCTTCCATTCACGTGTCTGCCCAAATCAAAGGAGTGGTTCAGGAATAAAGAAATACCACTTTGACGTGGCCAGTCAGAAGTCCTGATTTAAACCCGAATGAGAACTTATGAGGGATCCTGGCAAGGCGTGGTGTATCGCAATGGACGGCGTTTTGGGACAGTGACTGAGCAGAAAAAATGTAATTCAGGAAGAGTGGGCTTCAATCTCAGTGGAAGAAATAAACACCCTCATCAAGTCAATGCCAAAGAGAATCTTCCAAGTAATTAACAACAATGGAGGTTCAACTAAATTTTAGAACTTTGTTGTAAACTTTGCGCTCAGTCTTTTTGGTTTAATCTGTGAAATACATAAAGTGCCTTTATACTAATTTCCACCCATATGTGAGAATGGGTTTCAGTTTTCTTTGTACTTTTTTGGACGGAAATAGATAATTAATTTTGGCATCATTTGTGTGTGTTTTATACTCAATCACCTCCTAAGTTAATATAGAAAAATGTCAAAGAAAGAGTAAATAAACTTGTGTTTAACCCTTTTAACAAGTGGCTTTATACCAATTTCCTCCACTGTATAACAAAACAGCTATTCACATATAAGCCAGAAGACTAGATGTGTGGGACGACCAAGAATACGTTGGAGATATTAGTTTCCTGCATGGGACCGGAACGAACTTTTTGCAGTTCAATCCGTTGAGGAGATGATGAAGATGTATTTATTTTTAGTGTATCCATTGTAAATTAATCTCATATAAACCACCAGTAAAAGTATTATGCTCTATGTCAAGTGATTACAATTTTATTGGAGTTGTGAAATAATTTTTTAAAAATCGGAGCTTTGAGTAAGCTATATAACTAATGACCGGCAGTGATTTGGTTCAAAATATCAGCTTCGTCAGAAATGACTGTAAAAACTAGATTTTTTAAAGCAATTGAACGCAGAATTAACGAGTCCCGCTGTTTTTATGATTCTCTCGTGTACCATCCGCCAGTAAGCGTTTACAGAAGCCCCGTACAACTGCTCGGAATTGGCATGTAGTCAGCGAATTGTTAGATTATTACGGCTGTGTTGGAGTTATAAAATAGCCTGGTTTAAATTTGATTGTTTGTAATTTGATACACGGAGATGATGAGAATCTTTATTGTATTTATTTCATGCAAAAACATACCCATTTTCGTCTATTGCATCTAGTAATTTTATAATGTTTTCGCACTATGTGATAATATTATCATATAAGCAATATTTTGTATTAAAATTTCGCTACACAAAATATATTTTCCTACCAATTGCAATGATCCGCCCACTATTTATTTCTTGCATATTTTCATCTTAATTTCTTCTGATCATTGAAGTTGTAGTTTTCTCAATCTCTTCCCTACGAGCTTCCTAATGCAAATACTTTCTTAATTTATTCTAACCCTCCACATATTAAGTTATTTCTTCTATCTCTATGTAATATGCGTTTACTCTTAATTTTTTCTTATGATGCCCACAAGAATTTGAGTACCACTATGAGTAACAAAAGATGTCTACAAGAAATTTTGAGTACCACTAGGAGTAACAGAAGATGTCTACAAGACATTTGATACCACTAGGAGTAACAGAAGATGTCAACAAGAATTTGAGTACCACTAGGAGTAACAGAAGATGTCCACAAGGCATTTGAGTGCCACTAGGAGTAACAGAAGATGTCCACAAGGCATTTGAGTGCCACTAGGAGTAACAGAAGATGTCTGCAAGAAATACGAGTACTACTACGAGTAACAGAAGATGTCTGCAAGAAATACGAGTACTACTACGAGTAACAGAAGATGTCTACAAAAAATACGAGTACTACTACGAGTAACAGAAGAAGTCTCAAGAAATACGAGTACCATACGAGGTAACAGAAGATATCCACAAGGCATTTCAGTACCACTACGAGTAACAGAAGATGTCCACAAACATTTGAGTACACTAGGAGTAACAGAAGATGTCCACAAGACATTTGAGTACCACTAGGAGTAACAGAAGATGTCACAAGACAGTTGCGTACCACTACGAGTAACATAAGAGGTCCACAAGAAATTTGAGTACCACTAGGAGTAAGAGAAGATGCCACAAGCCATTGAGTACCAACTACGAGTAACAGAAGATGTCTACAAGAAATTTGAGCACCATTACGAGGAACAGAAGGCTTTACATATGTATTTCTTTTGAAATACAATGTTTTATTATTATATTATTATTATTATTATTATTATTATATTATGTATAAACAAGGAGACTTAGGATACTATATAAAACTTATATTTAAAAAAAAAGGATTAATTTATTTCTTAAAAATAATAATTAATACAAGTCTTTAATGTGTAAAGAATCAAAATATTTCTTATACATTTGTTTGTTGCATAAAAATAATGATGTCAATAATTAAAAATATAAGATTTATTTTAAACATTGTTGCGTAAACTTATAAAATATCATGTTTATTGAACTGCTAATAATTTTATATTTATAATTTATACTAATATATATTTTAATTGGGCAGATATACACGCCCATTGTGCGTCCGAATATTTAGTCCACTTTAAAATTTCGATCTCCATAGGGAATCGAACACGCGATCTTCCGGCTGGCTTTAACCAACTTATTTAAGGCGTGCCCCCTATAAAATCATTGAAAGAATAGTTGAAAAGTTTACATCTATTTGTTTGTCATTTCTAAGTTTTTCTCACTTCTGTTTGCAAGTCCTTTGACTCTATGATTTACAATGCTCACAACTCTTAAAATAGTTTCTTTTGTTGCGTGTATTCTAATGTGAGTTTTTAAATCTAGAACTATAATAACACTGGTCGACAAGGTTTCTTCACAATAAAATCTGATTAGGGAATCGTGCATTTTTCATCTAATGATGCAATAATATAGTAGTCCCAATGTTTCCATCAGGCACAGGATTTTTGTGTGGACAGCTACTTTTTTAAAATTGATTTTACATTCTCCCTTTGACCGGTCATAGAACCGTTACCTGATAGTAGCGATTTTAATTCAAGCTGTATTTAAGGGCTTTCTCTGATGAAGCACGGTAGCGTTTTCATTCATCAGCAATTTCCCATGGAAAGAAGGTACCAAGGCAAGTGAGTTCTAACATGCGGGCTGACTACTGTGGGACCAGAACAGAGATGTTTCAGATGCAAATATGCCCGAAAATCACTATATCTCTAACCACTTTCTAGGTAAGTCTAATGAGTTAGAGTTAGATGGAGTTTATTAAAAATTAGAAATGGGAGATATTCAGAATACTCTTGCCGTTATAGTGAAAAAACTGCAATATTTTAACTTCATGAATGAAGAATACTTCTAAAATATATTATTTTTTCTCGTGTGAAAGAAAAAAAGTTAATTTAATGTAGACCATTGTTATAGTTTAACTTTATACGATAAAATAATCTGAGTGACATTGCAATTCCTACTGTCACTTTTAAAATCATCCGCCCACTGGCTCAAGTGATAGCTGACTGCTACCCTGACTTGCGGATCTGGTTCGATACCTGCCCGCATTAAAACTTTTTAATAATTAAATTATTTAATTATTTGTTTTCTCGGGGTCAGGTGGGCTGTACAAACTTAAATCGCTAGACTGTGCGGCGTTTCTGTCCTTCATAATTCCAAAACCGTTCATAGTATATTTTTTTGGAAAAAATCGCACTATTTGTATCGATTCGTCGGTCGATGAGGATGTAAAGCATGAGGCCCCCTTGGGTGCTTTTCCGATGGGATTAGGCTACGTGCGTGCACCCAACCGAGTTTCACCTCCCTTTTCTTCATCATCATGGCTATACACACACTTTCCCATTAACAAACTAAAACAATACACTCATCCTATCCTACACTCCGCTATGCATAGTAATGTCATCACAATCGTCAATCATACGGTATCACTGGCAGCTGCCGCCGCCGGGAAAA